>ML352159.1:0-45969 GCA_005239505.1 Nicotiana paniculata
GAACAAATAGAGATTAATCAACCAATCATAACTATATTAATATCACAATAAGTTTATCCCCCAGCGGGTTCTACTAATACCCTAGATTAAGAAACTTAGCTACTCATATTCATAAGAATCAATTCTAAAATAACTTGCATAGTTGAACTACAAAATAATGAATAAAATCTGTAAAAATCAATATTTGCTTCACTGAGTAGTAATCCACAGGTTTTTTTCTTCACTTCAATGGCTTCTTCTCTCGAAAACTCCTCCTTCAAGTTGTGTTTTGGGGTCTATTTATATGTTTAGGACAAACCCTAAACATGTAGAGACTTCTATTCCAACTGGGAAACACTTAAACTCTTCAAAACTCGGAATTGACTGGACATCGGGACCCAGGCGTTTGGGCTCAAACCCCCCCTTAAATCCAGGGTAGGCCTGGCGTTACGGCCCAAACGCCCCCCTAACGCTAGGGTCAGCCTGGCTTTAGGGGCCAAATGCCCCACTAACGCCAGGGACAGCCTGGCTTTAAGGGCCAAACGCCCGGCTAACGCCAGGGTGTTTCCTTTTCGATTCTTAAGCGTATTTTTGATGTATTTGCATCCATTTAGCTTGGTTTCCATCTCCAATGCACCTACACATGAAATAAACTCCATTATGCACATACAAAGTGTATTTTTATCATTAACACGCATAAAATGTAAGGCATATAACATGTTAAACCATGAATTCTAGCCTCGCATCAGTCATCAATGAACACAATGACGAAAGTATCAAGAAAGGGCCGAAATATGTTGTGAATCAGGTGCATCAAGGTTGTTGGGGCATTGGTCAGCCCAAATGACATAACAAGGAACTCATAGTGGCCATATCTGGTCCTAAAGGCAGTCTTCGGGATATCCGGCTCCCGAATATTCAACTGATGATAACCCGAACGCAGGTCAATCTTGGAGAAAACCCTAGCACCTTATAACTGGTCAAATAGATCATCAATATGAGAAAATGGGTACCTTTTCTTCACTGTCACCTTATACAGCTGTCGGTAGTCAATACAGATATGCATTGAGCCATCCTTTTTCTTCACAAATAACACCGGAGCACCCCAAGGTAATACACTGGGCCTGATGAATCCCTTTTCAAGCAACTGCTATAACTGCTTCTTCAACTCCTTCAACTCGGGAGGAGCCATGTGATAGGGAGGAATGGCAATGGGCTGACTTCCCTGTAAAAAATCAATGCCGAAATCAATGTCTCTATCGGGTGGCATACCCGGAAGATCAGCTGGAAATACATCAGGATAGTCCCTGACAACTGGAACTGACTCAACTGTAGGGGTCTCAGCACTAACATCTCTCACATAAGCCAAATATGTATCACACCCCTTTTCAACCATCTGCTGAGCCTTAAGAAAAGAAATGACTCGGCGGGGAGTATACTCTAAGGAACCTCTCCACTCTAACCTCGATAATCCTGGCATAGACAGCGTCACGGTCTTGGCATGACAATATAGAACAACATAGTAGGTAGACAGCCAGTCCATACCTAATATCATCGAAATCTACCATACTGAGTAATAATAAATCAGCTCTGGTCTCAAAACCACTGATAGCAATCAAACATGACCGATATACGCGGTCCACAACAAGGGAATCTCCCACCGGAGTAGAAACATAAACGGGGGAACTCAAAGAATCCCAAGATATCCCCAGATGTGAAGCAAAATAAAAAGACACATAGGAATATGTAGAGCCTGGGTAAAATAATATTGATGCATCCCTATGACAAACAGGAACAATACCTGTAATGACTGAATCTGAAGCAATGGCCTCGGATCGGGTCGGAAGAGGATAGTACCTGGCCTCCCCCTCTAGGGCGACCTCAACCTCCCCAACCTCCACCTCGAGCTTCCTGAGGTGGTGGGGTAGCAGCTAGGGATGGAAGAATAGTTGGGGGACTTGGTTGAAGACGTGGAACCTGATAAGTCTGAGGTGGTGCACCCCTCCTTACTCTGGGGTGATCTCTGATCATATGACGAGGGTCACCACACTCAAAACAACCCCTCGGAGGACGTGGTGGCCACTACTGACTCTGAACTGGCCTGCTGGACTAGCCAGTGATAGCACCTCAAGCAGGAGGCACCTGAGATACTGGTGGTGCATAATAAGGTCCTGATGTCTAGGAGGAGCTGGAATACTACTGGCTGCTGGGAGAGATGAATGAACGGGGCGACTCACAAAACCCCTACCATAGCGTGCTTCTAGTGCACGGGCTCCTGAAAAATGACCAGTCTCTTGAGACCTCTTGGCCTCTCTCTCCTCCCTGTCTTGGGCTAACATAGTCTCAATCCTCCGGGAAATACTCACGTCCTGCTGGTAAGTAATATCGGTCTCTATCTCTCTCGCCATGCTGGTCCGAATACTGGGGTGGAGTCCCTCAATAAAGCGTTGAACCCTCTCTCTGACAGTGACAACCAAAGCTGGTGCATAGCAAGCCAAATCACTGTAACGGACTGCATACTCTGACACAGTCATGGTACCCTAACGTAGCTGCTCAAACTCAGCACGCCAAGCATCCTTGAAGCTCTGAGGGACAAATTCAAGTAAGAACATCTCGGAGAATTGAGCCCAAGTAAGTGAAGCTTCCTCGTCCGGACTACTTAGCTCAAAAGCACGCCACACCTGATAAGTTGCTCCCCTCAGCTGGAACGCAGTGAAAGAAACCCCACTCGTCTCCACAATACCCATAGTGCAGAGAACGCGATGACACCCTTCGAGAAAACCTAGGGCGTCATCCGAAGCTAGTCCGTTGAACTCAGGTGGGTGGTACTTCTTGTACCTCTCAAGTCGGAGCTGCTCTTCCTCAGGAACAACTATCCTAGTCTCATGCTGAGCTGGAGCTGCTGGGGGCATAGGAATATGCTTTGGAACCTGCCCAATATGAACCCTCTGCTCAGGAGTACAGGCTGCGGGAGTCTGTGTCCCTCCCCCGACCTGGGATGTAGCTGGACCTATCGGGAGTAGTCCCCCCTGATACAGAGTAGTGCAGGCACCCAAAACTTGGGCCAATGTCTCCTGGAGGTCTGGAGTAACAGTAGGGACCTTCTGTGCCCCTCCAACTGTAGCTGCTGGGGGCTCCTCTGCCTATGCTCTAGCCGGTGCTCGGGCTGCACCGCGTGCTCGTCCTCTGCCCCGATCCCTGCCTCTGGTGGCTCAGACTAGGGGCTCGGGTGCCTGGTCATCAGTACGTCTGATACGGGTACGAACCATCTACAAGAAAGAATAGAATAGATTTTAAGAATTTGATGATAGTAACTAGCACGATAAGGAATTCCAAAGAATTTTACTGTTCTTAACAGTTACATAGCCTCTCGAAGATAGATACGGACGTCCCCACACCAATCCGCGAGACTCTAATAAACCGGCTTGTGACTTGCGACTCCTATGAACCTAAACGCTCTAATACCAACTTGTCACGACCCGAATTACCTTCCGAACGGTCTCATGACGGCACCTAGTCCCTACGACTAGGTAAGGCTAAAACTTGCGGAAAATAAGGCAAAACAATAATAGAAACAGTAAAGAAGAAGCAATACTATAGAACTTTTAGCCTCTCGGCATTTACAGCTTTTACTTTTCCAAAACTTGAAACATCACAAAGTCACAAACTTTGAACTACTGCAGCTCTATACAACGAAATAAGGAAAACGTATATATATATATATATATATATATATATATATATATATATATATATATATATATATNCCAAGCCTAACCCCAGTCAAGTAGTGACGAGGTCAGGTTGAGGCTCTACCGAGTTTTAAAACAAGTCAATTATAAATTTAAAACAGCGAAATATAGATAAGCAATGACAAACAAGATTAATGTAAACTGGAAGAATTAATAGCAGAAAAAGAGCCCTCGACTCAGCACAACATATATCTCAACAGTAAATATACAATGCAGTACAAGGGGAAAGCTCCCGGATCTCAGTTCGTACTCCCAATTTAAATGTGCTATGCAGTACAGGGGGAAAGCTCTCAGATCTCTGTCCGTAGTCCCAATTTAAATATGCATTTCAGTACAGGGGAAAAGCTCTCGGATCTCGGTTCGTAGTCCCAATTTAAATATGCAATGCAGAAGCATGTCTGATACTGCTTAATTAAACAGTTCAGGAAAAACAACAAGCAAGAATAGAGTAAAACTATCTAAGCATGGTGCAAATGCATTGCATAGTGCAAATAAGAGGAAATCAGTAAGGACAGGTAGGCATGCTTATTCTTAAGCTAACTACTCAATTAAGACAGGAAACAGTAATATAGGAATGAGAATGAGAAATTGCATGGAAGGAAAAATTGAATTTTAGCAACAATGACCCGTGTACGCACTCGTCACCTCACGTACACGGCGTCCACGTAACAAAATCAGTATAAAAATGCCTAAGGGGAAGTCCCCAACACAGAGTTAGGCAAGCCACTTACCTTGACTGCGCTAATCAACTCAATACCACGCTTTTGCCACGAGTATCCGACTCCGGGTTGCCCAAATCTATTCAATTCGATTGCATAATGTAAATATCACTTCAAGGAAAAAAAATAGCTAATTATTTCTAAGCTAATACGCGAAATTAGGAAATTCGCCCAAAAAGTCCCCTGGGCTCATGTCTCGAAATTGGGTAAAATTTATATTTTCCGAACACCCATTCGCTCATGAACTCACTTGAACAAGAATCAACAAAATCCGACGTCTAAATTTCCCTAAATTCTCAGATTTCTTCTTGGGGAAGTTTCATTCCAATTTCATGGTTTTTCATCCAATTTCAATGATTAGATTGAGGAAATTGATGGAGATCATTGATATACAAATGGATTAAGGTTAGAAAACGTTACCTATGATTCTCCTCTTCAAATTCCACTGAAAATCGCCAAATTCTGAGCTCTCAATCGATTTTGGAGTTATGAATTTCAAACCCTCGGATTTTGGTATAACCAACCCAGGTATTTCACACCTGCAGCACTGGGATCACACCTGTGGTGCCGCACCTGCGGAAACACAATCGTAGGTGCGGAAACTCAATTAACGACCTGGGGTCGCACCTGCGGTAGCTGGGTCGTAGGTGCGGCTCCGCACCTGTGGATACTCTTCCACGCCTGCGAGTCGAGCCAGCCTAAGATACGTTCTCACCTGCGTGCACCCCCTTCGGACCTGCGTGTCCGCACCTACAGAAAATACATCGCAGGTGCGAGAAACCAGAACCAGAAATGGTTCAGCTCCTCTTAAGGTTCCAAATTCACCCGTTGGGCATCCGAAACAACCCCGAGGCCCTCGGGACCTCGATCAAACCTACCAACTGACCTTAATACCTTGTTCAAACTTGTTCGAGTCTTAAAAACACATCTCATAATATCAAAATCATCAATTATGCATAGATTCAAGCCTAAGAACTTAAGAAATTTCTAGAATTCACATCTGATGCTGAAACACGTCAAAACTCATCTGAATGACCTCAAATTTTGCACACAGGTCACAATTGGCATTATGGACCTGTTGTCGCTTTCGGAATTCCATTCCGAGTCCGATATCAAAATTTCAAATAAATGTCTTTCAAATATAGTTCTCCAAGATAAAGGTTCATTTTCAAACATACTTTTCAAATAAATATTCTTCAAACAGAGTTCCTTCAAAATAGATACTTTTCAAATACCACTCTTCAAGTAAATATCCTTCGAGTATAGGTCACCCTGTGACACTGAAGCATAGTGGATTAAAAACTCTGAACACAGATATATTAACAAGGGAATCTACCGGGATCCCGTCCCGTAGTCCCGAATTTATTATGCAATACAGGGGGATCTCCAGGAATACATCCGTAGTTCCAAAATAAATATGCAGTACAGGGGAATCTCCCAGAATATGTCTGTAGTCCCAAAATAAATATGTAGTGCTGGGGGATCTCCTGAAATATGTTTCATAGTCCCAATTTAAATATATAGCGCGGCCAACAGAGATAACAGCTATAGAATGACAGAAACCTCGTACATCACCACATTAAGTACAAAAACAACAATGACAGTAGTGCAATGTAAGGAAAGTAAATCAACTCAAGGACTTTATATCACATAGAACGGTAAAGCTCATTCACAAGGAATAACCATAGTAAAGAATGTTGGGCGCAGGAGAAGAACTTAACAAGAGTAAAGCAAAGAATGTAGCAATGATTCCACAATATTCAAGTCAACAATAAGAAGCCAACACGAGTCAAATAGTCCCTTATAAAGGCAAGTCATCTAAGTAGAGGTTGTCTAAACTCCTTTTGAGGTTGGGAAATTACGAAAGACTTCAACAATTCAATTAGGAATAAGCAGCAAAAGAGAATCGTAACTCCAATTAAGGCTAAACAATTAGAGGACGAGATAATAGTAATTTCAGTTAGAGATAGGCAGTTTATGAAAATATCACGGCGATAGAAGAGGTAAAATTTGCAGTTAAGTCAAATAAGCTTCAATTAGACAGTAAGAGTGAATCCTAAGGCAATTATCTTTAATTAAATCATGTAGAAGTGAAACCAGCAAGTAGGAACCCAACGTATCAAGAACAACTTCATACACGGTAAATATAAGGACCTAAGAACCCTAAAGGACAACTTCCCACAAATAAGTCCGAGCACGCACTCGTCACCTCACGTACACAGACTACAATCAACATAGAAGACTCAAATCCTAAGGGGTAATTCACCGCACACAAGGTTAGGCAAGATACTTACCTCAATTCGGCAAATTCAATACTCAATTTAGCTTTTCCTTTACCAATTCACCAACGATCGGCCCAGTCTAACCAAAGAAGACTTAAATACATCAAACAATACAAGAGAAAATAATTTCAATTAACAAAGCTATGATCCTTATACAATTTGGAAAAAGTCAAACAAAGTCAACTCCCCAGGCCCGCACCTCGGAACCCGACAAAATTTACAAAAATCGAACACCCATTCAATTACGAGTCCAACCATACTAGTTTCACTCAAATCCGACTCTGAATCGATATTCAAAACTCAAAAATTCACTTTATGAAACTTTAGACAAAAACTCCAAATTTCACTTTGAAATCATCAATCAAATGCCTAAAACGAAGATGGATTTATGAAATATAACCAAAATCGATTATAGAACACTTACCCCAATCCATATAGTAAAAATCACCTCCAAATATTATCCAAATCCGAGCTCCCCAACTCAAAATATGACCAAATGAACAAACTTTCAATATTAAGTATTTTGCCCAGCTGTTCTACCTCTTTTTGCATGCCAAACGATCTTGAAATTTGCTTTTGATGCTTCCAATAGATTCCTTGTGAAATTTTAGTGAAGTTAGGCTTTTGAATCACTCCATTTGACCTTATAATGAAGGATATATGTTGGTTTCAATATTTGGAAATAGTGTAGATTTTTAAATACGAAATCAGTAGCAATTTCGTAATTAATCTGAAAAATCTGGTAGCCCAATTCTTAGTAAAGTGATCATAAAATCCTCATACGATGTTCAAATTTGACAATTCTTTTTGCTATGTCTCCTTAATTACGATGCGGATCTAATTCTTCAATCAAAACAGAAATCGGAGCTCATTTGTTTAATGTGCTACCATTTATGCTTGAAGAAACGACGTCGAAACATAAGAAAAACGAGCGCAACACAGCCTAAACCTATCTGAAACTCACTTGAGCCCCTCGAGACCCCGTACGAACATACCAACAAGTACCATAACAAACACGGACCTACTCGAGGCCTTAAATCACGCATAACAACATCAAAACGACGAAACACACCTCAAATCAAACTTAATGAACTTTCGACTTCCAAAAACTTGCGCAGAAATATATCAAATCAACTCGTAATGAACTCAAATTATGCACACAAGTCCTAATACATCATACGAAGCTACTTGTTCCCCCAAACTATCGAGCGAAGTGCAAATTCTCAAAAGGACCGATCGGGTCGTTACATTTACTCACCGCGTTCGCGATTGTCTATGTGTGTTTGTGAAGCATTATTTTCACTGTGAAACATTTTGTTCATCGAGAGGATTGTTCCACGATCACGTAAGAGGAATCACTGGGCAGAATATATTTACTCTATTTCGAGAGCTTTTGTTATCTCATCGTTTTTTGAGTTAGAGAGCTCGGATTCAGGAGATTTAAGAGGGGATTTTCACGTGTTGGATTGTGGTAAGTGTTCTTTATCCGGATTTGATTATATTTTATGATGACATCATTATTTTTAACATTAAATTAGTGATTTGAATGAGAGAAAATGGAAATTTTGTAAAATCTTTCTAAAATGTAAAATGAGGATTTGAAGGCCGATTTGATATCATAAGTTGATAATTTTGATATGGTTGGACTCGTATCGGAATGAGTGTTCAAATTTGTTAGTTTTGTCGATTTCTGAAGTGCGGGCTCGGGTTGACTTTTTGGGTTGACTTTCTAGTTTTTTTTAAAGATCGAAGCTTTATTATTCGGAATTGTTTATGATTTTTACTTATGATATGAAGTTCTTTTGGCTAGATTTGAGCGGTCCGGAGTTATTTTGGTTTGAATGTAGAAATTCTTGTAAATTGAGTTATTGAATTGTTGTTGTTAATTTAAATTGCTTGTATATCGGGTTGCGCCCTGCAACGAGTGAATAAGGGAGGATTGTTATATTGAAATACAGTGGAATCGGGTTGCACGGCGAATGGGTGAATTAATGGAGGAATGTGATATTGAAATATCGTGGGATCGGGTTGCACGCCGCAACGGGTGAAATAAGGGAGGATTATGATATTGATATACGATGATACGGTGGTATCAGGTTGTGCACCATAACAGTTGTATACGTGATACTTGATATTGGTTATTGATACTAAGGTGGCATAAGGGAGGATTATGATTTTCATAAGTGATGATACAACGGGATCGGGTTGCGCACCGCAACAGATTGTGTGTGTTATACTTACTGTGGTTGTTATGTCTCGTGTGAGTCATGCATCCTACGTGAACTGTTGTATTAATTCAAGGTGCCAATCGGTGCTTCCGTGGTTACTTGGTGGATTGATTTTCAAGATGAATTTACTACACAAAGTCATTCCCTCATACCCTGCTGAGTTTTTGGTAACACAAGGGTTTTAAATAAAAGAATTATTAACATACTTACCTTATGTGACTCTTAAGTTAAAACTCGTTATTTCATTCGGTACTTTACTATTCTTAATAGACGTCATATGTCACTTTAATTGATTACTCAACTTAATAGCATTACCCTATCTGATGTTTTTACTTTATTTATAAAGAATTGTTATTATGTTTTAATTTAACAAATTCTATATTTAATTCAGTAGCTTATCTGATGCTTCATTTTACTTGGAAAATATTATTTTCTTCACCCAAATGATTTCTATAATAAACTTATTTTCTCATTTGATTCTCTACTTTATTCAAGGTTGTTATTATGCCTTATCATATATAAATAAATCTCTTGAACATTTTTATTAGCATTTGACGCGGATGAAATGTACATGGTGGCACGTGAGTTTTGCCGTACGAAAGTGATTTGGAAAAATGTGGGCACGAGGTGCCATACGTGTAAGATTTTGTAATGACCCAATCCGTCATTACTTAGAACCTGCATTATAATTGTTGTTATTGACTTTTCATAGGTTGGTTATTCTATATTTGATGTATTAGAGTTGGTAGTCTTGAAATCGAATGGTTGTAGTGAGAGTTCAATCCTTTAGCCTTTAAAAATAGCCTTAAAATGGGGGAAAAGTCAACTAAGAGTTGACTTATTGGTAAATAACCTTGGAATGCGGATTTTTTGGCTCGGATAACTTCGTTAGGTGATTTGGGACTTAGGAGTGTGTTCAGAATAATTTTGTGATGTCCGATGTAGAATTAGGCTTGAATCGGCGAAAGTTAGTTCTTTTTCCGGTCGGCAGTGGAAAATAGGCTATCGGGGTCGGAATGGAATTCCGACAGTTGGAACAGGTTCGTAATGTCATTTTGGATGTGTCTGCAAAAACATTTCAGGTCAATCAGAGTTGTTTTGGATAGTTTCAGCATCGTTGGTGGATTTTAGAAAATTGAAAGTTCTTAGGCTTGAATCCTATGTAATTTTGGTGTTTTGATGTTAGTTTTGGTGTTTTGAGAGTGCAACTAATCTTGAATGATGTTATGTGACATGTTAGTATGTTTGGTTGGGGTCCCGAGGGGCTCGGGATTGATTTCGGATGGTTAACAAAAATTTCGGAGTTGGAAATTGCAGCAAAAAGCTGCTTGTGTGAAATCACAGTGATTTCCGCACCTGCGGAAGTTTGGCCGCAGGTGCGGGCCCGCAGGAGCGAAAGAAGGCTCCGCAGGGGCGAGATTTTTTTAGCCAGGGAAAAGTCGAAGACGCGGATACGGGACCGCACCTGCGAAGCCGCAGGTGCGGAATGTGAGTCGCAGGTGCAGAGTCCGGTCATTTAAGGAAAAGTCGGAGGTGCGGTTAGTGGGACCGCAAGTGCGGTGTCGCAGGTGCGTGAAATTGGGCGCAGGTGCGGAACCCCTGGGCAGAAAGTATAAAATAAACCCTCCGCGACTTAAACCCTTTTTTTACACCATTTTTTTGTATGGACGGAGAACTTTGAGGGCGATTTTTGAAGAGGGAAATCAGTGTTCTTCATAGAGGTAAGTGTTTTAATCATTAAAACTCGTTTATGGATGATTATAGAGCATAATCTCAGCAATTTATTCATGAAAGTCAGTAAAAAAGGTGGGCTTAGGGCTTTAGATTTTGAGACCTTTAGGAGTCGATTTGAGGGGTCAAACAAACTCCGATTTTAGCGTTCTTTATATGTACGGACTCGTGAGATGATGAAGAACAATTCTGTATAAATATTTCTGAGTTTTGGGACGCGGGACCAGGGGTCGGGTTTTGACCAAATTCGGGGTTTTGAGCTAAATTTGATATTTTTCGATTAGAATTCGTTCCTTAAGTATGAATTGATGATAAAAATATGAACATGATAGATTTGGAGCCTTTAGAAGTTGATTCGAGAGGCAAGCGTGTTGCGGAATAGTTTCCGGGCTAGTTTTGAGGTAAGTAATGTCTTTAAATCCTGTCCTGAGGGTATGAAACCCCGGACTATGCACCCATCCACGGTTTTGAAATGAAAAGGTTGAAACTTTGGAAATATCTTCCTATTTAGGCGACTATTGAGTTGCTAAACCGACTTTTAAGCCTATGCATAATTAGTATTATTATATTATGATATGATTTGGGTTGTAAGCCGTGTTTGGGGCCTAGTGCCGATCTGTTTTCCCCTTGGGGGTTGTGTTACTATATTTTCCTCACTTATATGTTATGATTTTTCACTCAGTCTTTTCCTGATAAATCATTTTGACTCTCAGAGTATTTTGATATTATTTATTGAAAAATGAAACACTGTTTTGGGTCGAGAACCCGGTATATTTATGGCCTGAAGGGAAAATTGAGAGTGTCTGACTGAGTGAGGCTGCGGGCCTATATTGTGAGGATGCTATGATATGAGTGAAGTTGCGGGTCTATATTATGAGTGATTTATGTCATGATGTGGCTTGTTATAACGCTTGGGCTGTAGGATCCCCTCCGGAGTCTGTACACACCCCAAGGGAGCACAGGTACCTAATGAGTGATGCCCGCGGGGATTATTCTAAGTGATTGTGAGGATGCCTGATGGGCTGATACTGAGTGACTGTGAGAATTCCTGATGGGTTGTTACTGAGTGATTGTGAGGATGCCTGATGGGCTGATATTGAGTTATGATGAGGATGCCTGATGGGCAATGGTTACGATAAATGATTTTAGCCCGAGGGGCAGTTTTATGAAGAATTTTTACTAAGTTTTTGAACTATGATTTACTTCATTTTCAAACTGGTGTTATTGAGAATTTTACTGAGATATACTGATATTACACTTGTTTTCAAAGGATTTCTGGAAACTGATTTCGAACTTATTATTTGTTGAATACTATATGGTGACTTGGTGTTTTACTGGTTTTGTGAAATTGTGTATCTGTACTGTGTGTTTTGAAATTCTCAGGCTGTGATTTATTTTTATTACTACTGAGTTGGCGTACTCATCATTACTCCATGTGCCTCTGTGCACATATCCAGGTGACGGCCCGGAGCAGTAACTATCTCAGTTCGTTAGCAGCAGATACGGGATTTCAAGGTAGCTGTCCAGCGTCCACAGCTTCTCCATTTCCCTTCCTTATTTAGTTTTAACGTTTGATCCAGATACATATATTATAGTTTTAGCAAAGTTAGATTTATTTATTCTTATATGCTCGTGACTATTGACTCCGATCTTGGGAGGTTTTGTTTAGAGTTGTTAGACTATTATTGGGACGCTAAGACTTAATTACCTTATTCTATGCTATGGTTGTTGCTTATCATTAAATTGTGAACTTTTATAATTGAACAAATCCGTAGGAAGGGGATGGTTGGCTAGCCTCGTTCCACGATAGGCGCCATCACGGCCTGTTAGGATTTGGGGTCGTGACATAGTGATTTCGGGGTAAATTGAGACACTTTGTCTCTTAATTGGAAGCTTAAGTTGGAAAAGTCGACCGGATGTCGACTCATGTGTAAACATCCTCGAATTTGAATTTTTATGGTTCTGTTAGCTCCGTTAGGTGATTCTGGACTTAGGAGCGCGTGCGGAATGTGATTTGGAGGTTTGTAGTAGAATTAGGCTTGAAGTGGCAAAAGTTGGAATTTTGGCGATTTTGGCTGGCATTGGAAATTTTGATATCGGGGTCGGATTTGATTTCCGGTAATTTTAGTAGGTTCGTGGTGCCATTTGAGACTTGTGTGCTAAATTTGAGGTCAATAGGACGTGGTTTGGTAGGTTTCGGCGTCGTTTGTGGAATTCGGAAGTTTAGAAGTTCTTTAGGTGAATCCAGGTGTAATTAGGGTTTTGATGTTGTTTTGAGTGATTCAAAGGTTCGAATAAGTTTTCATGGGGTTATATAGCTTGTTGGTATATTTGGTTGAGGTCCCGGAGGCCTCGGGGTGAATTCGGGTGGTTATCAGACTTGATTTCAACTTGGTGAAGTTGTTGAAGTTGGATGTATCTGGTGTGAGCGCACCTGCGATGGGGCTAGCCGCAGGTGCGGCAGATGAGGGAGCGCAAGGCTGGTCTGGACTAGAAGTACAGATGTGAGAGATTTATCGCATCTACGAGCCTGCAGATGCGAGGCTAAGCCGCAGATGCGGAGGAGTGGATCTTGGGCATTTTCGCAGAAGCGGAAAATGGGTCGCAGAAGCGACTCCGCATGTGCGAGGCCTGGAGCGCAGGTGCAAGCCCAGTAGGCTTGAATTAATTTCGCAGGTGTGGAACTTTGGTTTCAGAAGCGCCTCCGCGGGTGCGGGAAAATATCTGAAGGTGCGAAAGGTCTGGGCAGAAGTTTAAAAGGCAAGGGTTCACAATTGTGGTCTTATTTCACCATTTGAGACTCGGACTTAGGAGATTTTGGAGAAGATTTTCGAGGGGATTATTGAGGTAAGCTTCTTGTACTCATTTTGGATCATAAATCTTGTTTTCCCACTGATTTCCCCACCTAATTAGCGAGATTTTGAAGTGAAATTTGGGGGTTAGGGCTTGAGAATTGGAGAGTGGATTTTGGGGATTTGGGTGACCAAATGATGTCGGATTTAGATGAATTTAGTATGGTTAGACTCGTGAGTGAATGGGCTTTTGGGTTCTATAACTTTTGTCGGATTTCGAGACGTGTGCCGAGGGGCCGGGTTGAGCCGATTTCAGATTTTGCGCTATAATTTAGTAGTTTTCTTGTGGAATTGATCCCTTTAGCCTATATTGATTATCTCATACTGTTTATGGCTAGATTCGGGGCATTTGGAAACTGATTTGAGAGGCAAGGGCATTTCGGAGTAGGATTCTGCGCAGTTGAGGTAAGTAACAGTCTTAATTCAAGTTTTGAGGGTATGAAACCCCGAAATTTGGTATGATGTGATTATTTGGAGGTGACATGCATGCTAGGTGACGGGCATGTGAGCGTGCACCATGAGGGATTGTGACTTGGTCCGTCTCGTGAGACTGTAACGTCGATTGTTGCTTACATTTTTTCCTTGTCTTTTAGCAATTTGACTGCCATTCATGTTAGAAACTATGCTTAGGCCATATGATATCACTGTTGGGACCCGCAACGGTCGTATACTTGTTGAATTGACTGCTAATTTCCGTCTTGTACTCAGTCACAGTCTTACTTGTGTGTCATATCTCCGTTCCCTCACATTTTTTGTTAATTCTTTTTGTTATCTCTGTTTGGGCTGAATATTATGATTTTTCTATGAGCTCGAGAGGCTGTAGAGGTTAGTGACTGAGATAGAGCCAGAGTGTTGAGCTGTGAGCTATGTGAGGTATATGGATCGGGTTGCACGCCGCAACGAGCCTTATGGCTATTTATGTATATGGATCGGGTTACACGTCGCAACAAGCCTTTAGGGCTATATATATGGACTATGGATCGGGTTGCATGTTACAATGAGCCTTATGGCTATTTATGTATTATAGATCGGGTTGCACGCCGCAACGAGATTGGGTCAGGCTGCACGCCACAGCGATATAACGCTTGGGCTGAAGGAACCCCTTCGGAGTCTGTACACCCCCAGTGAGATCAGGTACCTATTGAGTGTGTTTGTGTGTATTGAGGGTTGAGAGACGAGTTTTGAGTTATTGAGGGCTTGAGGGACTGGGATCCTGAGAGGTTGCATTTTTCTTGCTTTTGTTGCTAATCGTAGCTTATTCATGTTACTGTTGAACTATCTGGAAGTTTTATACCTGGTTTACCTGAAACTCAATAGATATGAAGCTGACTTGTTATACATTTGCCGGAATTTACTCACGTACACTTTCATTGTTGAAGTTTATGAAATGAACTGTATTTTGTTTAGCTCGTCACTGCTTATCAGTTCCTTATTTATTTCTTTTATGTACAGTTCCGGAGGTCGTTGAGTTCGTGCGCGGGCGAGTATCGGAGACTACGAGGTAGCTGCCAGCGTGCGCAGACCTTATCTCTTCTTCTATGTTTCCTTTCCTTATGTATTGATACTTAGACACTGTTTTATTAGACTGGTTATCTAGATGCTCATGACTTGGTGACACCCTGATGTTTGGGGCTACCTTTCTGCACTATATTTTCGAGTCAAACTTCTGTTTTATGAAAGACTTCTGTTATAAGAAAAGCTTTTTGATTTATATTTTATGCAAATGTTGAAGTATTTTTAGAATTTCCTAGTACCACCGATAGGCGCCATCACGACAGTTTAGAGTTTCGGGTCATGACATTATCAGGGTCAATATCATCCAAACTCCTAAATATTACAACATAAAGGGAAGAATTAGCATATGTCAGAGTAATAACACACAGGTTTAAGTCATCAATAATTGACTAAGGTGATGTAAAACTGTCACGACCCGAAATTTCCACCGTCGGGACCGTAATGGCGCCTAACATTACACTTGTTAGGAAAGCCAATGTTAGAGATTTATTAGCCAATTCTTTTACATTTCAGTGATTAACAACAAGCAAGCTATAACAAGTCGAAATAAAAGCAGAATTATATATATAATAGCCTTGAATATGTACAACCGACCCCATGTACTGGTAAGTGCCGAGCCTAACCTCGACGAAGGAGTGACGAGGCTACGGTGGGTCACTCACAACATAATCTGCATACAGTATATAATAAAAGCGAAAAGGAAAACAGAATAAAGTAAGCAGTAACTTGCATGAAGTAATTACAGTTCTCAAAAGTACTTCGACAGTGTTCAGATACTACCAATCCTTAAGTGCAATTTAAGACTACCGTACAGCTAAAACAGTCAGGGAAAGCATAAACATATAAGTTGTTGCGGTGCAACCCGATCCCACCGTGCATGTCATATTCACCCTTATTTACTCTTAATAACATGAACAACAGAATATAAATAAAAGTGTTGCGGCGTGCAACCCAATCCCACCATATCACAGTAAACAATATCACAATTCACCTTTATTCCACCACAATCCACCCTTATTACACCTGTTGCGGCGTGCAACCCAATCCCACCATATCACAGTAAACAATATCACAATTCACCTTTATTCCACCACAATCCACCCTTATTACACCTGTTGCGGCGTGCAACCCGATCCCACCGTACAATATCAATTTACCCTTATTCCTACTCAATATATCACCCTTATTCCACCTGTTGCGGCGCACAACTCGACCCACCATATCAATATCAATTACTCAGTAAGTACAGAAATTTCACAATTCAAATCACAAAACCCTTCACAATACTTAAACTTCAAACCAAAGCAAATGGGAAGCTTGTACACTATGAGAATTCACACAAGTAATATTACTCAGCGAGACCAATCCAGAATATACCATAAAAACATCAATAAACTAGCTTAAGAAAATAATATGAGGCAATGAATCTACGAGCTACTAATACCTTTAACAAAGGGAAACGATGTCTAACAAGTAGTAATTAGGCATGGGAATACAAGTAAAACATGTACTATTTAAGGCAGGGAATAAGACAATATGAGAAGAACGGGAAAGAAACAGGCAAGACATATAAATTGGCGGCGCATAAGTACTCGTCACCTCACATATACGCCGCTCACATGAATTTCATATAGCAAATAGGTCGAGGGTTCCTAATCCCTCAAGTCAAAGTTAGACACAACACTTACCTCGCTCCACATGACACTCAATGCTCAATCACAACCTTTCCTCCATAATTCGCCTCCAAACCACTCACATCTATCCACAATTGACTCAATAATATCAAATATTTCTAAACAAACCAATTACAATGCATAGATTTAGGTTTCCCAAGTTCTCCCCAAAAAAGTCAAAAATCGACCCCTAGGCCCGCTTGGTCAAAACTCGAGGTTCGGACCAAAACCCATTCACCCATTCACCCCCAGCCCGATTATGCAATTAGCCTTGAAATCCAACCTCAATTTGAGGTTTAAATCCCAATTTCCCAAAAGTCCCTAATTCTACCCAAACCCCTAATTTCCACCATGAAAATCCTAGATTCTAGGTTGAAAATTCATGAAATGTGATGGGTAATTGAAATAAAGTGGGTTAGGATCACTTACCAAAGTTTTGCGGAAGAAACGGTCTTGGAGAAATCGCCTATAGGGTTCTAGGATTTGAAATTTTGATGAATGAGAGAAAAATCCCGTCTAACTTAAGTTTTGATCAGTTGCAGGTGTCGCATTTGGGACCTGGGGTTCGCAAATGTGAAGAACCCATCTCAAATGAGAAGTTATCCTATCCCTGCTATCTTTGCAATTGTGAAGAAAACCTTGCAAATGCGAGCCTGGCATTTTTGCAAATGCGGCCATATGATCGCAAATGCGATCACTGCCTTCCCCTTGCCAAGTTCGTAAATGCAAAGGTGTGTTCATAAATGTGAAAACTATAAGACCCAGCTATTCTTAGCAATGCGAGAAATAGCTCGCAAATGCAAGACCATCGAGGTTCGCAATTGCGATGTCTGATCTCGCAAATGTGAGATCAGAGGCCTGCACCAGATATTGCAACACCAACTATGTTCTAAGTCCAATTTTCACTCTGTAACCTATCCAAAACTCACCCGAGCCCTCGGGGCTCCAAACCAAACAAACACAAAAGTCTAAAAACATCATACGAACTTGCTCGCGCAACCAAATCGCCAAAATAACACCTAGAACTACGAATTGAACACCAAATCAAATGAAATTTTCAAGAAAACTTTGAAATTTATATTTTCTCAAAGCCGTCCGAATCACGTCAAATCAACTCCATTTTTCATAAAATTGCATAAATAAGTCATAAATATGGTATTGGACCTATACCGAGTTCCGGAACCAATATATAGACTCGTTATCCAAAATGTCAAGCTTTGGTCAAACACTTCAATTTCATTAAGCTTTCAACTTTCAAATTTCGACATAGTCCGATATCTCGGGCTAGGGACTTACAATTTCGATTCCGGGCATACGCCCAAGTCTCAAATCATGATATGGACCCACCGGGACCATCAAAATACAAATCCAGGTTCGTTTACCAAAATATTGACCGAAGTCAACTCAAATGAAGTTTTTAAGCAAAATTTCTTATTTTATTAGTTTTTATCGTAAAGGCTTTCCGAAAAGACGCCCAGACTACGCACGCGAATTGAGGAAGGTTAAAACATGACTTTTAAAGGTTTCAGATGATAAAATGAGGTTTAAATCATAAGATGACCTATCGGGTCATCACATTCTCCACCTATAAAATAATCGTTCGTCCTCGAACGGACATAGAAAAGTACCTGAAGTGGTGAATAGGTGGGGATATCTACTCTGCATGTCCGACTCAGACTCCCAAGTAGATGCCTCAACGGGCTGACCTCTCCACCGCATCTGAATTGAAGGATAACTATTCGACCTAAACTGACGAACCTGTCGGGCTAGAATGGACACCGGCTCCTCCTCATAAGTCAAATCCTTGTCCAAGTGGACAACGCTGAAATCTAACACGTGGGATGGATCACCGTGATACTTCCAGAGCATGGACACATGGAATACCGGATGAACTGTTGATAACCTCAGAGGCAACACAAGCCTGTAAGCCACATCTCCCATTCTCTCGAGAATCTCAAAAGGTTTGATATATCTAGTTCTCATCTTGTGCTTTTTTCCAAACCTCATGATACCCTTCATGGGTGATACCCAGAGCAACACTCTCTCACCGAACATGAATGCAACATCATGAACTCTACGATCGGAATAACTCTTTTTCCTGAATTGAGCTATGCGAAGTCGCTCCTAAATAATCTTGAGCTTATCCAAGGCATCCTGTACTAGATCTGTACCCAGCAACCGAGCATCCCCCGGCTCAAACCACCCAACTGGCGACAGACATCGCCTACCGTATAATGCTCATGTGGAGCCATTTGAATGCTCGAATGGTAGTTGTTGTTGTAGGAGAACTCTGCAAGGGGCAAGAATAAATCCCACGATCCTCTGAAATCTATGACACATTCAGGGAGCATATCCTCCAAGATCTAGATAGTGCGCTCGGACTGCCCGTCCGTCTGAGGATGAAATGTTGTGCTCAACTCAACCCGCATGCCCAACTCACGTTGTACTGACCTCTAGAAGTGCGAGGTGAACTGCGTACCTCGATCAGAAATGATAGACACGGGCACACCGTGAAGACGGACGATCTCGCGGATGTAAATCTCTGCCAATTGCTCCGAAGAATAGGTAACTGCCATAGGAATGACGTGCGTTGACTTAGTCAGCCTGTCCACAATAACCCAAATGACATCGAACTTCCTCTGAGTCTGTGGGAGTCCAATAACAAAATCCATAGTGACGCACTCCCACTTCCAATCAGGAATCTCTATCTTCTGGAGAAAACAACCAGGTCTCCGATGCTCATACTTCACTTGCTGACAATTCAGGCACCGAGCTACATAAGTGACTATATCCTTCTTCATCCTCCTTCACAATAATGCCGCCGCAAGTCCTGATACATCTTTGTGGCACCGTATGATTAGAATACCGAGAATTGTGGGCCTTCTCAAGAATCAACTCATGAAGTCCATCAACATTAGGCACACAAACACGACCTTGCATCCTCAAGACTCCGTCATCACCAACAGTAACCTGCTTGGAACCACTGTGCCACACTTTGTCCCTAACTACCAACAAATGAGGGTCGTCATACAGTCGATCTCTGATACGCTCAAATGAAGAAAACAGAGCCACTATACAAGCTAGAACACGACTGGGCTCTGAAATATCCAACCTCACAAACTGGTTGGCCAAAGTCTGAACATCTGATGCTAGCGGCCTTTCACCGACTGGAATGAACACAAGGCTGCCCATACTCGCTGCCCACCTACTCAATGCGTCAGCCACCACATTGGCCTTTTCGGGATGATACAAGATTGTGATATCATAGTCTTTTAATAGCTCCAACCACCTCCTCTGCCTCAAATTGAGATCCTTTTTCTTGAACAAATACTGAAGGCTCTGATGATCCATGAAAACCTGACATGACACGCCATAAAGATAGTGCCTCCAAATCTCCAGCGTATGAACAATGGTAATTCTTCTCGTAAACCTTCAACTGCCCCGACGCATATGCAATCACCCTGCCATCCTGCATCAATACCACACCGAGCCCAACACGGGAAGCATCACAATATACCGTGTACGATCCTGTGGGCAACACCAACACCGGCGCTATAGTCAAAGCAGTCTTGAGCTTCTGAAAGCTCGACTCACACTCGTCTGACCATCTGAAAGGGGCACCCTTCTAGGTCAACTTGGTCAACGGGGCTGCTATAGATGAAAACCCCTCAACAATTAACGATAATAGCCTGCCAAACCCAAGAAACTCCTAATCTCCGTAGTTGGAGTGGGTCTAGGCCAGTTCTGAACTGCCTCTATCTTCTTAGGATCTACCTGAATGCCCTCTCCTGATACAATGTTCCCCAAGAACTGAATCCAACTAAAACTCGCACTTTGAAAATTTAGCATACAAGTGACTGTCTCTCAGATTCTGAAGCACAATCCTCAGGTGCTACTCATGCTCCTCCCGACTGCGGGAGTATATCAAGATATCGTCAATAAACACAATCACAAAGGAGTCCAAATAGGGCTTGAACACTTGGTTAATCAAATTCATGAAAGTTGCTAGGGCATTTGTCAACCCAAAAGACATCACTTGAAAATCATAATGCCCGTACCGAGTCCGAAAAGCTATCTTAGAGACATCGGTTGCCTTAATCCTCAACTAATGGTAGCCAGATCTCAAATCAATCTTCGAAAACACCTTGGCACCCTGAAGCTGATCAAATAAGTCATCAATCCTCGGAAATGGATACTTGTTCTTAATGGTGACTTTGTTCAACTTCCGATAATCTATACACATCCTCATCGACCCATCCTTCTTCTTCACAAACAACACAAGCGCACCCCAGGGAGAGACACTGGTCTAATGAAGCCCTTATCAAGCAAATCCTGCAACTGTTCCTTCAATTCCTTCAACTCTGGCGGGGCCATGCAATATGTCAGAATGGAAATGGGCTGAGTGCCCGGAGCCAAATCAATACACAAATCAATATCCCTGTCGAGTGATATCCCCGGCAAGTCAGCAGGAACCACCTCTGGAAAATCACGGACACATGGAACTGAATCCATGAGAGAAATCTCTGCACTAGAATCACGGACATAAGACCAATATGCTAAACACCTCTTCTCGACCATACGCCGAGCCTTCATATATGATATAACCCTACTGGTAGAATGTCTAGGAGTCCCTTTCCACTATAATCTAGGCAACCCCAGCAAGGCTAAGGTCACTGTCTCGGCGTGATATTCCAATATAGCATGATAGGTGACAGCCAATCCATACCCAATATAACATCAAAATCAACCATATCGAGGAGTAAAAGATCTACACTAGTCTCAAGACTCGCAATAGTGACCACACATGAACGATAAACACGATCTACAACAATAGCATCCCCCACATGTGTGATCACATATACAGGGGCACTCAAAGAATCACGAGGCACAACCAAATATTAAACAAACTAAGATGACACATAGGAGTAATTAGATCCCGCATCAAATAGAACTGAAGCGTCTCTACTGGAAACTGAAACAGTACCTGTAATAACAGCATCAGATGACTCAGCAGGCCTGGCTGGAAAATCATAACACCGTGGCTGGGCCCTACCACCCTGAATTATGTCCCTGGGATGGCCTCTAGCTGGCTGGCCTCCACCTCTAACGGTCTGACCTCCACCTCTAATAGTCTGGCCCCTACTTTAGGTTGCCTTACCCCTGCCTCTGGCTGGCTGAGCAGGCGGTGCAGGAACTGGTGCCGGAACCATGGACTGAGAACTCTGATGTTGTGGTGGAGCACCCAATAATCTCGGACAGGTCCTCCTAATATGCCCATAGCCACTACACTCGAAACATCTATCCTGGAACTGTAACAGTGGAAGCTGAGACTGACCCGAATGGGCCAGATGAGGCACCGCTGAACCCACCAGAATCACGAGGTATCTTGTCAGACCCCTGACCTCCCTGTCCAAGGACCATCTCGACTCGCCTGGCAACATTGGCAGCCGCCTGAAAAGAAATCTCACTCCTAGTCTCCTTAGCCATCTGCAATCTAATAGACTGAGCAAGTCCATCAATAAACCTCCTCACCTTCTCTCTATCAATAGGAAACAGAAGAAGAGCATGACGGCCAAATCCACAAAACAGGTCTCGTACTAAGTAACAGTCATATTGCCCTGTTGGAGACGCTCGAACTGACGGCGGTGTTCCTCTCTCAAGGTGATAGGCAGAAACTTCTATAGGAAGAGATGAGTGAACTGGTCCCAAGTAAGACCATGCGACCTAGCTGGTCTGGTCAATAAATAATCTCTCAACCATTTCTTGGTGGAACCAGTCATCTGAAATGCAGCAAAGTCGACCCCAACGGTCCCCAATATACTCATGTTCCGAAGAACCTCATGGCAGTTTTCAAGATACACCTGGGGATCCTCTGAAGTAGCACCACTGAAGTGACCTGGGAAGATCTTGGTAAACTTGTACAATCTCCACAAAGCCTTAGAAGACATAGCTGACCCATCATCGGTCTGTGCTGCAACAACCGGCTGAACTACCACGACTGGATGGGCTATTGGAGTCTAATACTGGTGAACCATCTTCACTGGAGTGTGAGTAGCAGGAGTCTGCGCTCCTCGTCCAGCCTGGGAGACGATTGGTTGATGAGTGGTGATTTTACCACTCTTTTTATCCTCTTTTCGTTAGATTTTGCATCTCTCAATGATAACATGAGGTCGTTTATAGTGTGTATTGCTCGAATTTCAGGGAAATGATGCCATGAAGTGGAAATTGGAGTTGAGTTGAGCACAAAGTGGTGAAAAATTCACAAAACCTCTAGTTTCCACACCTGCGGATTCTGGGCCGCTGGTGCGACCTCGCACCTGCGGAGAATGGAACGCACCTGCGAAGAAGAGCTAAACTGAATAAAAGACGCACCTGCGAAGTTGTTCACGCACCTACGGAACCGCAGGTGCGGCGTTTCATCCGCATCTGCGGAGTTTGCTCAAGATACCCAGACTCGCACCTGCGATGGTGAGTCCGCTTCTGCGGAGCCGCACCTACGAGGAATCTTCCGCAGGTGCGGTCAACGAGCATCAGGACTGTACAGAATTGTAAAATCACATTTTCTTATTCCCAACTCACATATACTCGACCTAGAAGATCTTTTGGCATATCTTTGGAATTGTAAAATATATTTTTGAGTAGAGAAAAAGAGAGAAAACATTTGTGGAAGCTAGGGTTTGCACACACTTGGGATTTGCAGATTTCAACCTTGTGGTTTAGGATTTCTTACCCATTTATGTTTGTTTTTCATTTCCTTGATTTTTATTGAATATTTAAGTGTATAGTATTTATTTCCAACACTAGTTCTTATTTATGGAAATATTCATGTTTAAAGTGTGGATTAAATATCTTGTTGTGTTTATGTATTGAATGATTTTTATATATTTATGAAGTGAGTTATTGTTACTTTAATTATTCTTGTTCTTTAATGTTTCCAAAGGGATTAGCTAACCCTAGGACTCGCCCATTAACTCCGAATTAATTTTGGAAAAGATAATTTGGGGTTGGGAAAGATTAATTAACAAGAACTTGAGGCTTTAACCCTCATTTTATAGATTCTACCTAGGTATAGGATTGAACTACTTGTAGCCATATCCGGGTGTGCTTAATATCTTAATTGGGTTAGGAATAATTTAATTAGGAAGTCTTATTAGTCTTTGGAAAAATCTAGTTTAGAACTATTATCCGTGGCTAATTAACATAAACTCGCTCATATTTGTAAAATCGTGAAATATATTGGATCTTTACTTGAGTGTAATACCCGATGCATTCATTCTTGTTTCCATTGATCATTTTACTTGCTTTCTAGGTTAGTTTATATTTTCGCATTTAGTTATAAACATTTTCAAAACCAAAATCTATTTGTTTGGCATTGCGCGATAAGTGATAATTCTCTTACATTCCTAATCACATCCATATTGTTCTCTGTGGGATTCGACCCAAACCTAGTTGGGTTATTATATTTGACAATCGACCGCTTATACTATTTTAAGGTGTAATTTGAGCATATCAAATTTTGGCGCCGTTTCCGGGAACAATTGGCGTAATTTAGGTTGTTTGAGAAATAAGCATAAGTGATTTGATCCAAACTTGTGAAAATTTGAGTAATTATTTTTCTTGTTTAATTTCTTAAATATTTTTTTTTTTTAAAATATGGCATCATATAATGAAAATTGGTCGGATGGTAGTTGTTCATATTTTGATGACCCTTGTCCTTATTGTGGAGGACCACACTCGTGGAAAAATTGTTTAAATTCTCTCGGGGATAGATTGTGCACACAATCTCAAACCCATGAGTTGAGTATTTGTGATAGGTGTGGTTGCCAAAATGGTCATTGGTATGATTTTGTATATTTGTCTGTCTCTTCCCCAAGCCCCCACTATAATGAATCTACTTTTTGTGATGGAAATTTTAGGGGTGAAGAAGTGAAGGGAAGTGAGCATGGTAGAAATGGAGAGTTCAAGCTCATGTTGAAGTGCCTATTTGAAGAAGGGAACCATGAGCAAAGTGACTTGGAAGAACTTTTGGAAACTAGTCTCCAAAATGATTTGGCACTTGAAAGGTTGCACTCACAAATGGATGCTATGATTGAAGCTTCAAGGGTTCAAAAATCCTTGGAGGTGAGTGATAGACAAGAACCTTCCTTAGAGGTTGAAGTTGAAAATTCTTCCTTGGTACTTGAACAAAACCAAGAAGAACTCTCAAATGCTCAAAATGAGAGGATGATGCTCATGTTGGAGGCCATTCTTGAAAATGAAGAAAAGCACAACTTTGCACTCGAGGAATTGAAAAATGTGACTCAAAATGATGAGCACATCCACTTTGGAAGATCAAATGCAAGAATTGATGGAGGCTCATTATGCCTCTCAAGTTGAGAGTGTGGATGGAAGCCAAGAAGAGTCCAATTCAGAGGGTGAGAGTGAGCCTTACTTTGAGGAATCAAGCCTTGAACATCCGCCAACCGACTCCATGAATGTTAGTGATGTCGAGAAAAATATGGAATTAGAGTCAACCGGGGTGATTGAAAATTTGGTTGAAATTGACTCTATTCCGGGGGAAAAGGAGGATGTCAAAATCCGGGAAAAATTGCAAGTTGGAGGTTTGGAGGCACATTCCAAGCATTTTTCAACATTGGAATTGTGTGGTGATACGGAAGTTGAACTACATGGATCAATGAGGGAATGCGAGGAGGAAAAATTCATACCATACATCTTACAAGTTGAGGAAACAAGAAAGCAAAATGACATATCTCACATGAAAGCCAAGAAGTGCAAAATGAAAAATTTGAGGATTGGCTCGGTCATCTACTTACGAACCCTCACCGCCCGTGGTCACAAGCTTGATTCCAAGCTAGGTGCCCAGTTCATATCGTCAAAGTGGAGAGAAAAGTGGTAAGGTTGACGTGCGTCGTGCCACGACGTTAAATGCGGCGCTTGGTGGGAGGCAACCCATCGTTTTTCAAAAAAAATTGGTCATTTTTGGAATTTTCTTTTTTAGAATAGCTTATTATATTTTTTCTAACCGATCTACCAAGTTTCGGAATTTTTGGAGTTGATTTGAGCAGGTTGGGGTGACCGGGTATCCAAATACAGTGCAAAAGGAGCAACAAAAAGGCTGGGCAACACTCTGACCAACTCTGTGATGAGCCCACTGCAAAATGCTATCTCACATTTGTATGTGCAAGCAAAAGATGCGATCGCAAAAATGTACAAAAAAGGCAAAAATGTACAAAAAAATAATGGCTGAGCCCAGGGATTCCGCACCTGCGGACAAGTCCTCACAGGTGCGACCCCGCAGATGCGGTTACTGAAGTGCAGGTTCGCACTTTCACGCAGGTGCAGTTGGCTTCTCGCATGGCGTAAATGTCTCCGCAGGTGTGAACTTCGCATAACTAAAATCAAAATTCTATCCCCCAGGTCAGTTTCTAAGCCCTAAAACCCAAAGAAAGAAAAAAAATTTGTTGCCTCTCATCTCTCACGCTGAAGATCACAAGAGACACAAGTATTTTCACTCTCCCTAGCTCTACTCTGTTATTCATCCGCCCCTACTCTATCTTCCTTGTGTGGGTTCCGTATTGTTCAAGCCATTCATGGCTGTTTACCCCCATTCCCACGACCCTTCTGATTTAGGGTAGAATTAGAGTGAGGATTTGGTTGAGTGTAGGGAATGTGTACTGGCTTTAGTGAAACAACAAATTGTGGGGCTGTTTTGAGAACCCAATTCATGTGAGGAGAGAGTGAATTTTAAATGCCTGCAGTCGACTAATCGTATAAATGAAAATTGAGTGCTAAGTACCCCAATCTCAGTGTTAATGGAGTTAATATTAAGTTTGGTGCACTAATCTGGAAGTCTTGAGTACGGATTAGTGGCCGAAAACCAAGCCCAAATAAAAATGGTTAAAAACGTTCTGGGCAGTTGCACCTTGGGATGACAGTCTGCAGGTGCGAGAGAATTTCCGCAGGTGCGGCTTCGCACCTGCTCAAATTTCTCCGCATGTGCGCCTCTTGATTCGCAGATTTGCAACCGCACCTGGGATTGAAGTTCCGCAGGTGCTGAAACTCGGCAATTCTACCAAAAATAGAATGTTTGCAAATTGGCCTTCCCGGACCCGTTCGACTTGGTTCTTTGGACTAATTGTAGTGTTTTAATATGCTTAACGAGAGTCCACTTCTTGACTAACTTTGTTTTGATTTTTTATAAGTACTTTGACTTAAAAATGGATCCGAACACAAACCTAAATGCTCCGAACAGTTCTGAAATTGAGGAGGAGGCTGGGGAACAATTTGATGATTATCGGTTCGTGTTTTCTGACTGCCAGCGCCGTTATTATGACAATCTCCTCACCAAGAAATTGGTACTTGAGAAAGGGATCGCGAAAGAAAAATTGGCCGAAATGCTTTCGAATTTCTATGTTCGATTGGTATCTTCTGGATGGTCGTGCTTCATTCCCACTCCTTGCAAGGCCAATGAGATATGGGTTCACGAGTTTTACACCAATCTTAAGCGGACAAACTTAGCCATTCCTCAACTCATAATCAGAGGGACAATAGTGAGGTTCGGGGTGGAAGAAATCAATGTTGTCCTCGGGATTCCAAACCACCCTATTGATCCAGTACTAGAGAGAGATCATTGCGACAATTCGGCATGGATTTTGTCCAAGTTGTATCCTGAAAGTGTGAGCGCGCAGTGGGCCAACAAAAGAAAAGGCTTGAAGTCAATCAAATTCACAGTCGAGGCGAAGATATGGTTGTATATACTGTGTTGCAGGGTCCCCAGTGGGAATGTTTCAAACGTGTCATATACCATAGCCCTAATCATTGCTTGCCTTCTTGATGGCATTCCAGTGAATGCAGGCTATTACATTCTAAGCGAGATGCGGCAGTATTTGCTTGATGATGGAGCAGGGTTAATGTTTCCTTCCTTGATTACCGAGTTGTGTCGGCATGCACAGGTCTAGGAGCGTCACATTGATCAGTGGGTGCCCGCCGACAAACCCTTCCACCCGCTCAGAGTCAAGGGTGAGGGTGGAGCAGTAAAGAGCAAGAAAAGGAAGGTAACCACCACCACTGCCGGAGCCGGACCCTCCTCACAGCCTTCTGCATCAGAGGGTCCTTTTGGAGAGATGAACTCCCAGTTTGCTGTCTTGCGGACCTAGTGTCCAAGCTCCCTACTGGGCCTTCCACTTCCCAGCCTCAGCCTCCACCTGAGTACTACTCCAGGGCTGAGATGCAGCAGTATTTTGATACTCAGGACAAGATGGCAGCATCTCTTTCACGGCTTGACACCGTCTACACCGGCCTGGCCAAGGCACATATTGACCTGAAGGAGTCATTTGACAAGGAAAAGGATAAAAATAAAAAATAAAGGTAAGCTCCTGGTCAAAGTGTGGAGAGGAGTCAAGGCGATCTTCAGGTGGGGGAAGCCGAGCAAGAAGCTTCCAATTGCAGATGCTGATGACAGCGAGGACTACTCATTCATGACCGATTGTGATGATGCCGATGCGGATGATGATGACGACGAGAGTTCTCAGCAGCATTGACCAGCCTCTTCTTCTGTAGTCTGTTAATCTGATGCAGACCTCAGGGAGACCCTCAAACTATTGTTCTTTATTTTTGATGTCGTGCAGTGGGGACACTGCAATATATTTAGTTGGGGTGGCTTTAGGAGCATATTGTATTTTTACTATGACTTTGTGGATGTGCCCTTTCCGGGCTTCTTTATTGTATGGATATTGTGTGCCCTTGCCGGGCTTATTTTGTTATGTCATGTGCTCTTGTTGAGCTTGGTGTGATTAGTTTATTTTTATTTTTCTTTCTTTACTTATTTTCTTTAGTAGCTTTTAGGGTGTATTATTTTTGCTTCTTTAGTATTAGTTGCTTTTATTTTAGTATTATCTTTAATAGTTTTGTTCTTTTAATTTTTTCTCTATGGTAGTGTTTCCTTGGGTTTTCTTTAGGCTACGGTTCTTTCCCAAGGAACATTTTTTAAGTGAACCGGGTGACTTTTCCCTATGATAGATGGTATGACAACTTTCTTAAGTGAATTAGTCTTGTTTTGCTAGGATGAGACTTTTGGATTATTTGGTACTAAAGAAATTAGTCTCCTGTATATGAAATGTGAATTAAGAGTACCACCCCTCCAAATTTTGGTTTTGAATTAAAACAAGTAAGTTGCATGGTGAAGAATAATCTTTGTGATAAATTTTTGGCTCTTTTAGTGACTCTTGGCCCAGTAGTTTGCATGATATTGCTCTAGATGCTCTTATTAAGAAGTGAACTTGATCCATCTTGACTAGTTCATGTGCCATGTGTGTTAGAGTTTGTGTAAATAATTCTTTTGTTTGCTTCATCATCTAGAACTTGCCCGGTTAGTCTTTCAATGCTAATGATAATTACGGTACGTTGGAGAAATGACCTTAGGTATTATTTGTGTTATTTGAAAAACCTCTTCTGCCTTTCAAGCTTACTATTGAATAAATATTATCACTAGTTACCCTATTTGAGCCTTTAACCTTTTCTTTGGTCACCTCATTACAAACCTTTCCCATTTTATAAAATAATTCCCTCTTTTGAACTCCTTCCTCCTTGAACATTGAGAATGAGGCTAAAAGCCTAAGTTGTGAGTTCGGTATCAAGTTGGAAATCGGTACGGTTGTATATTGAGTGTAGGAAACTATACCTCAAAGTGTTCACATGAAATTATTCAAGCTCCAAAAGAAAAAAATAAAAAAAATAAAAAAGAGAAAAAGAAAAGAAAAAGAAATATTTGTATATATATAAATATGGAGCCTTAAAAAAAAGTTTTAGAGAGGTACTTAAAATGGTTCGATGTTGGTAACTAGGAGCCAATGAGGGATATGTGGTTTGAAAAGAAACAAAGAGAAACAAGAAAGAAAAATGTGAGTAGTGTTCAAGGAGGGTGTAGTCACTTGTACCCAAATGTTTATCCAACCCTTTCCTAATCCTACATTACAAGCTTAAAAATTCCTTATGAGATCTCCAACCGAATGTTCTTGAAAAGGCGATGAATTAAAATAAGGGCAAGCCTATGGCATGATATGTCGTAACACTTGAAATTCTTTGTGAGAGTGAGTGTCTTTGTGTTTGTCCCTTGTGTTGTTCTTGTAAATATGGTGATTTTTGGACTTTCTTTCTTGTGAGGGAACATGAATTAGGATGGATCGGTGAAATTGATATACCCGGAAATGAATGAGTTGAGCATATGTAGTAGAACAGTGCTTTTGAGTCACTCCTTGAGGCTTATTCTTGTCACTTGATTATTTTGAAACCCCCTTAGCACTTCTTGAAGTTTTTTTTTTATGAGGGAGTTATTCGGGTAAGATTCATACTTGAGCCTGATTATTAGTACCAACCAAATACATAAGCATAATGCTTAGTGGAGAATGTGATTTATAAACGATAGCAACACAACTTGTGCTTGAAATGGTAGAACCTCATTTAGTTGTTGGTTTTGATTTACTTGCGGACAAGAAAAAGCTTTAAGTTGGGGAGGTTGATGAGTGGTGATTTTACCACTCGTTTTATCCTCGTTTCGTTAGATTTTGCATCTCTCAACGATAACATGAGGTCGTTTATAGCGTGTATTGCTCGAATTTCAGGGAAATGATGCCATGAAGTGGTTGGTGTTGAATTGGAGTGGAGTTGAGCACAAAGTGGTGAAAAATGCACAGAACCTCCAGTGTTTCCGCACCTGCGTACTCTGGGCCGCTGGTGCGAACTCGCACCTGCGGAGAGTGGAACGCACCTGTGAAGAAGAGCTAAATTGTATAAAAGATGCACCTGTGAAGTTGTTCACGCACCTGCAGAACTGCAGGTGCGATGTTTCATCTGCATCTGTGGAGATTGTTCAAGATACCCAGACTCGCACCTGCGATGGTCAGTCTGCTTCTGCGGAGCCGCACCTGCGAGGAATCTTCCGCAGGTGCGGTCAACAGGAATCAGGACTGTGCAGAATTGTAAATCATATTTTCTTATTCCCAACTCACATATAATCGACCTAGCATATCTTTTGGCATATCTTTGGCATTGTAAAATATATTTTTGAGTAGAGAAGAAGAGAGAAAACATTTGTGGAAGCTAGGGTTTGCACACATACTTGGGATTTGAAGATTTTAACCTTGTGGTTAAGGATTTCTTACACATTTGTGTTTGTTTCTTCATTTTCTTTATTTGTATTGAATATTTAAGTGTGTAATATTTATTTCCATTACTAGTTCTTGTTTATGAAAATATTCATATTTAAAGTGTGGATTAAATACCTTGTTGTGCTTATGTATTGAATGATTTTTATATATTTATGAAGTGAGTTATTGTTACTTTAATTATTCTTTTTTGTTAATGTTTCCAAAGGGATTAGCTAACCCTAGGACTCGCCCATTAACTCCGAATTAATTTTGAAAAAGATAATTTGGGGTTGGGAAAGATTTATTAACAAGAACTTGAGGTTTTAACCCTCATTTTATAGATTCTACCTAGGGATAGGATTGAACTACTTGTAGCCATATCCGGGTGTGCTTAATCTCTTAATTGGGTTAGGAATAATTCAATTAGGAAGTCTTATTAGTCTTTGAAAAACATAATTAAGAATTATTACTCGTGGCTAATTAACATGAACTCGCTCATATTTGTAAAATCGTGAAATACATTGGATCGTTACTTGAGTGTAATTCCCGATGCATTCATACTTGTTGCCATTGATCATTTTACTTGCTTTCTATATTAGTTTATATTTTCGCATTTAGTTATAAACATTTTCAAAACCAAAATCTATTTGTTTGGCATTGCGCGATAAGTGATAATTCTCTTACATTCCTAATCGCCTCCATATTATTCTTTGAGGTATTCGACCCCAACCTAGTTGGGTTATTATATTTGAAAATCGACCGCTTACACTATTTTAAGGTGTAATTTGAGCGTATCACTGGTGCCATGGGAAATGCGCCAATCTCGGCCACACTCTCCATAAGGCCCACCAAACGGACCAAAGCATCCTGAAGCACTGGGGTGGCAATGAACCCCTCTAGGACCTGAGCTGGTCCGGCAAGAACAGTCTAGGCTGGAACCTCCTCGTCGAACTCTACCTGAGGCTCCACTGCTAGGGCTGCTGCTAAGGCTGCTTCTAGGGCGTTGGGTTGAGCCCTGCCCCAGTCTCAGCCTCTGGCACGGCCTCGGCCTCGACCTCTCCCCCTCGTAGGGGCTGCCACTGGAGGCTCTAGCTACTGCCCAGCTGAAGATGCGGTACGTGTTCTCGCCATCTGCGAGAAAATAAGAGTAGAAGAGTTCAATCAGTGTTGAGAAAACAAAATTGCACGATAGAGAAGAACAGAAGTGAAATTTATTCCTAAACTTCATAGCCTCTGGGAGATAAGTACATAAGTCTCTGAACCGATATCCTAGACTCTACTAAGTCCGTTCGTGAATTGTGAGACCTAGGCAACCTAGGGCTCTTATACCAACTTGTCACGACCTAAAATTTCCACCGTCGGGACCATGATGGTGCCTAACATTACACTTGCTAGGAAAGCCAACGTTAGAGATTTATTATCCAATATATTTACATTTCAATGATTAACAACAAGCAAGCTATAACAAATCGAAATGAACGCGAAATTATATATATAATAGTCTTGAATATGTACTACTATCCAGAATCCGGAGTCACAAGTCACGAACAATATAAGATTTTGCTACAAGTAGTTGTCCGAAAGAAATACAATTGTTTGCGGAATAAAGAAAACAATAAAGTATAAGGTATGGAAGGGGACGCCAGGGCTTGCGGACGCTGACAGGTCTACCTTGTGTCTCCTAGAAAGTGAATCCTACAGCCAACCTCTCGATCAGCTCGGACTAGCTCCAAAATCTACAGAGGAAGTGGAGAGTGAAATATCAATACAACCGACCACATGTACGTAAGTGACGAGCCTAACCTCGATAAAGGAGTGACGAGGCTATGGCGGGTCACTCACAACATAATCTGCATACAGTATATAATAAAAGCGGAAAGGAAAACAGAATGAAGTAAACAGTAACTTGCATGAAATAATTACAATTCTCAAAAGTATTTCATCAGTGTTCAGATACTACCAATCCTTAAGTGCAATTTAAGACTACCGTACAGCTAAAACAGGCAGGGAAAGCATAAACATATAAGTTGTTGCGGTGCAACCTGATCCCACCGTGCATGTCATATTCACCCTTATTTCCTCTTAATAACATGAACAACAGAATATAAATAAAAGTGTTGCGGCGTGCAACCCAATCCCACCATATCACCATAATCAATATCACAATTCACTCTTATTCCACCACAATCCACCCTTATTACACTTGTTGCGGCATGCAACTCGATCCCACCGTACAATATCAATTCACCCTTATTCCTACTCAATATATCACCCTTATTCCACCTGTTGCGGTGCACAACCCGAACCTACCATATCAATATCAATTACTCAGTAAGTACAGAAATTTCACAATTCAAATCTCAAAGCCCTTCATAATACTTAAACTTCAAACCAAAGAAAATGAGAAGCTTTTACACTATGAGAATTCACATAAGTAATACTACTTAGCGAGACCAATCCAGAATATACCATAAAAACACCAATAAACCAGCTTAAGCAAATAATAGGAGGAAATGAAGCTACGGGATACTAATACCTTTAACAAAAGGAAAAAATGTCTAACAAGTAGCAATTAGGCATGGGAATACAAGTAAAACATGTAGCAGTTAAGGTAGGGAAAAAGACAGAATGAAAAGAACGGGAAAGAAACATGCAAGACAGATAAATTGGCAGCGCATAAGTACTCGTTACCTCACATATTCGCCGCTCCCATGAATTTCATATAGCAAATAGGTAGAGGGTTCCTAATACCTCAAGTCAAAGTTAGACACAACATTTACCTCGCTCCACAGGCCACTCAATGATCAATCACACCCTTTCCTCTAGAATTCTCCTCCAAACCACTCGTATCTATCCACAATTGACTCAATAATATAAAATATTTCTAAACAAACCAATTATAATGCATAAATCTAGGTTTCCAAGTTTTCCCTAAAAAGGGCAAAAATTGACCTTTGGCCTGCTTGGTCAAAACTCGAGGTTCGGACCAAACCTCATTCACCCATTCACCCCCGATCCCGATTATGAAATTAGTTTTGAAATCCTATCTCAATTTGAGGTCTAAATCCCAATTTTCAAAAAATCCTTAATTCTACCCAAACCCCTAATTTCTACCATGAAAATCCTAGATTCTAGGTTGAAAGTTCATGAAATGTGATGGGTAATTGAAAGAAAGTGGGTTAGGATCAGTTACCAAAGTTTTGCGAAAGAAATGGGTTAGGAACCCCGCAAATGCGAAGAACCCATCACAAATGCGAAGGTCTCCCATCCCTTCTATCTTCACAATTGCGAATAAAACCTTGCAAATGCAAGTCTGACGTTTTCGCAAATGCAATCACTGCCTTCCCCTACCCAGTTCGCAAAAGCGAAGGTTTGTTTGCAAATGTGAAAACTATAAGGCCCAACTATTCTTCGCAAATGCGAGACCTGCAAGGTCCCTAATTGCAATGCCTGATCTCGCAAATGCGAGATCAGAGGCCTGCACCAGATATTGCAACACCAGCTATGTTCTAAGTCCATTTTTCACATGTAGCCTATTTGAAACTCACCCGAGCCCTAGGGGCTCCAAACCAAACACACATATCCAAAAACATCATACGAACTTGCTCACGGGATCAAATCGCCAAAATAACACCTAAAACTACGAATTGAACACCAAATCGAATGAAATTTTCAAGAAAACTTTGAAATTCCTATTTTCTCAACCAGATGTCCGAATCACGTCAAATCTACTCCGATTGTCATAAAATTTCATAAAAATTGTCAAAAATATGGTGATTGACCTATATCTTTCTGGAACCAAAATACGGACCCATTATCTAAAAAGTCAAACTTTGGTCAAACATTTCAATTTCATTAAGCTTTAAACTTTCAAATTTCGACATAGTCCGATATCTCAGGCTAGGGACTTTCGATTTCGATTTCGGGCATACGCCAAAGTCCAAAATCACGATAGGACAAACCGGGACCGTCAGATACGAATCTGGGTCCGTTTACCAAAATTGTTGACTGAAGTCTACTCAAATGATGTTTTTAAGAAAATTTTATTATTTTTATCAGTTTTTATCATAAAGGCTTTCCGGAAAGACACCCAAACTTTGCACGCAAATTGAGGAAGGATAAAACATGACTTTTAAAGGTTTAGGATCACAGAATGAGATTTAAATCATAAGATGATCTATCGGGTCATCCCAAAAACCTCTACAAAAATATAGCCAAAAACTTCGATTCACTCTTCAATAAGAAGTCGGATTGTGTACCAAATATTAGTGTTCGAGAACTCTATATGTATACGGTTAAAATTGACCATATCCGATTTTAGGGGCTCGAATATATGCCTCGAGGTTAAGTCCGTATCAAAGCAAGCTCAAGCCCAAAGAACACGGAGACTGGAGGATCAAGATCAAGCAAGATCGACATCGAGTAACGGAATAACAATATATCCGCAATCGACCACAAATCTCGGCGAGAATCTCGGGATTGACAGGACCCTTAACGGCTATAGATATCAATCATGTATTTTGTTTCCAAAATTAGAGTTATTCTTTATTTAGGATTCCTCTACTATATAATGAGCGATCCTGTTCATTTGTAAGGGGACATTCATTTTTCTGAGAAATAATAATATGCTGCTTCTTTACTTACTTACAATTTTCTACTATTCGTATTATTCTTATTGTTCTCATCACTTGGTCTCGAGCCTAATCCAAATCGAGGTCGATAACTATCAAATGGAACTGGTTTGATTCATTCTAGTCGCTTAACTCGTTTATTTATTTAGTCATTTATCAATTGGCATTGGATTTAGATCATGTATCCTTATAACCACATTAAAAGTTTAATTGTTACTCGAATTTCGAGGTAAAAAGTTTGGCGCCCACCGTGGGGATAAGGATAATAGTGATTGTTCAGTGCTAATTATGGTATAACACACTATTTTACGCTTGTTTCTTGTCAAGTATTTTGTTTTCAGGTTGAAACATGTCAAACTCACAAAACGCATCTACACACGGTGACAACGGCCTCGGACTCCACAGAGAAAACGAGAATGTTATCGCCCCAGAAATCGGGGTGCCATAGGCTAAACTCGGAGGATCACCACCTGTCAACCCGGTTGATGTCAGTTCTCATGTTGCCTTGAATTCGGATTTAGGCGCAGACCCCAAGGGAAGTGTACCGCGGAAAGGGTCGAACTGACGATCGAGTTACACAGGGCAGAGGAGACGAAGGAGTCAGTCTCCAAGTAATATTTGAAATGTTGCAAGCCCAACAAAATGACATTGATCAGTTAAACAATCAGCACAGGGCACCAAATAGGGCTGAACAAGAGGTTAGTCGTCGTACCGATCCAGTGCTTGAAAGATCGGGTGATAATACTTCGACAAGCGATCCTGCTATGATGAGGATGCTCGATGAGCTTACTAAGAGAACTAAATCAAGAGAAAAGAAAATCGGTGCCAACGACAAGAATCTGGAAACTTACAACTCACGATTTGACCAGATACCGGGGGCACCACCAATATTAAAAGGAATGGATTCTAAGAAGTTCGTACAAAAACCATTCCCTCCGAATGCGGCTCCGAATCCCATTCCGAAGAAGTTCTGAATGCCCGATATACCTAAATATAACGGGACCTCGGACCCCAATGAGCACGTTACTTCTTATACGTGTGCCATAAAAGGTAATGATTTGGAGGAGGATGAAATTGAGTCTGTACTGCTAAAGAAATTCGGGGAGACCCTGTCTAAAGGAGCTATGATTTCGTACCACAACTTGCCTCCGAACTCTATCAATTTTTTCGACATGATGGCGGATTCATTTGTAAAGGAACATGCTGGGGCCATAAAGGTTGCTACAAGAAAATAGGATCTCTTCAAAGTAAATCAGAGGGATAACGAGATGCTAAGGGAGTTCGTGTCTCGATTCCAAATGGAACGCATGGAATTACCACCAGTCACTGATGATTGGGATGTTCAAGCTTTCACCCAAGGATTAAAGAGCGAAGTACGATCGCATCACGCAGTTGAAACAGAAGTTGATCAAGTACACGGCTGTGACTTGGGTAGATGTTCACAACCGATATCAGTCGAAGATTTGGGTCGAGGAAGACCAATTGGGAGCTCCTTCGGTTCAGTACATCCAAACCGGTCGACAAGTAAAAACCAGAGAGATATTGATAGAGAATCAAGACTGAATAAAGATCAGTATCAGCCGTATGTTTCAGATCGAAGGAATAACAGTCCAGGATGCAACTCCGCCCGGAACGATCGAAGGGGTGACAGAGGGCAGAATTCTTAGGGACGAATGAGAAAAACTGGCTTCGACAAATATGCAGATCCCAAAGAAGCGCCTCAATTATCAGAGTACAATTTCAGTGTCGATGCATCGGGGATTGTATCGGCTATCGAGAGGATAAAAAAAAATAGGTGGCCAGGCCTATACAGACCGACCCCTCCCAAAGGAACCCAAACTTAATGTGTAAGTATCATGGCACACATAGCCATAAGACCGAAGACTGCAGACAGTTGAGAGAGGAGGTAGCTCGATTGTTCAACGAGGGCCACCTTCGAGAGTTTCTCAGTGATCGAGCCAAAAATCACTTCAGGGAAAGAGACGCCAACAGAAAGAACGAGCAAGAAGAACCTCAGCATGTTATCCACATGATCGTCAGCGGGGTCGACATCCCACAAGGACCTGTATTCAAACGCACCAAAGTGTCGATCACCAGAGAAAAACGAACTCGAGACTATGTGCCCGAAGGCACTCTATCGCTCAATGACGAAGAAGCAAAAGGCATCTCTCAGCCTCACAACGACGCCCTTGTAATTTCTATTCTGATCAAGGGTAGCTCAGCAAACATGATCAGATCAAGGGTCGTGGATCAGCTCGGCCTACTAGACCAAATTGTACCTGCATCTCGAGTCCTAACGGCTTCAACATGGCTAGTGAAACAACAAAAGGGGAGATAATTCTATCAGTAAACGTGACCGGGACTATCCAAGACACAAATTCCATGTCATCGAAGGCGACATAAGGTACAAATGCAGTGCTCGGAAGGCCCTGGATCCACAACATAAGGGCAGTATCGTCGACCCTTCACCAAATGATGAAGTTCCCAACAACGGATGGTGTGAAAATAGTTTGCGGGCTGGGCTGCAAAGGAAATGTTTGCAGTCGACGAGGTAACACCGATATCAAAACCTTCGACCTCAGAAAAATCGAGCACCAAAGATAAGCAGACGACCAAATAGAACCCCCAGCCTCGACAGAATTGGAGAAACAGGTTATCGAGGAAGAAGAAGAAGATTTTCTTACTCCTCAAACTTTCGTGGTTCCCGAAGAATCAGACGCAACCAAGTCGACGGTCGAAGAGCTGGAACTGGTGATACTGATCGAGTATCTACCCGAACGAAAGGTATACCTGGGAACAGGGTTGACCCCCGAACTCAGGACAAAACTCATTCAATTTCTTATTGATAACATGGATTTCTTTGCATGGTCCCATTTAGACATAACAGGAATCCCACCAGAGATAACAACTCATCCGCCGAGCCTGGATCCCAAGTTCAGAAAGATAAAGAAAAAGATAAGGCCAAAGTCCAAGGTAAAGCACGCCTTTATCAAGGACGAGGTAACCAAACTTCTCAATATAGGATCCATTCGGTAGGTCAAATATCCTGAATGGTTAGCCAATGTAGTCGTAGTTCCCAAAAAGGAGAACAAACTTAGAATGTGTGTAGATTATAAGGACTTGAATAAAGCATGTCCAAAAGACTCTTTTCCCTTTCCCAAAATCGATCGAATGATCGATGCCACGGCCAGCCACGAGACCCTTACCTTTCTCGACGCCTATTCTGGGTACAATCAGATTCATATGGACCCAGAGGATCAAGAAAAACCTCTTCTATCACTAAGTTTGGGACCTATTACTATAAGTAATGTCCTTCGGGCTAAAAAATGCGGGAGCTATTTATCAACGCCTAGTTAACAAGATGTTCGAAGAACAGATAAATAAATCAGTGGAAGTTTACATTGACGATATGTTAGTTAAATCCCTACGCCCAGAGGACCATTTGGCTCATTTGAAGGAGACATTTGAAATCTTAAAGAAATACAACATGAAGCTTAACACCGAAAAGTGTGCTTTCGGGATCGGGTCGGGCAAATTCCTCGGCTTTATGGTGTCAAATCGAGGTATCGAGATCAATCCCGATAAATTAAGGCTATCGAAGCCATCACCATCGTGGACAGTTTGAAAGTCGTTCAAAGGCTAACCGGACGGATAGCTGCCATGGGCCGATTCATCTCGAGGTCATCATACCGAAGCCACAGGTTCTTTTCCTTACTCAAAAAGAAAAATGAATTTACATGGACCCCGGAATGTCAACAAGCATTGGAGGAATTGAAACGGTAGTTATCGAGCCCGCCTTTGCTCCTCACTCCAAAGGCAGATGAGAAGTTGTACATATACTTGGCAGTGTCCGAGATAGCGGTAAGTGGTGTGTTAGTTCGAGAAGAACAAGGTACATAGTTTCCTGTTTATTATGTGAGTCAGGCATAGGAGATTCTGAAACTAGGTATCCAAACTTAGAGAAATTGTCACTTGAATGAATAAGTGCATCTAGAAAATTAAAGTCATATTTTTAGTGTCATCACATATGCGTGATCACCACTTATCCACTCCGAAATGTTTTGCACAAGCCCGAATTGTTGGGTCAATTGGACAAATGGGCCGTCAAACTTGGCAGGTACGATATCGAATATCAACCTCGAACGGCCATTGAGTCTCAAATTTTAGCAGACTTCGTGGCCGATTTTATGCCAACTCTCGTACCCAAAGTGGAAGGAACTTCTACTTAAATTGGGTACATCATCGGGGGTGTAGATCCTCTTCACGGATGGTGCCTCGAATGTGAAAGGGTCCGGGTTCGGTATTGTTTGAAACTGCCTACGGGCAACATTATTAGACAATCCATTAAAACTGCTAAATTGACAAACAACAGGCCGGGTATGAAGCCATGATTGTAGGTCTCAAGCTAGCTAAAGCTTGGGGGAAGACATAATCGAAGCTAAGTGCAACTCCCTACTGGTGGTAAATCAGGTAAACGGAACTTTCGAAGTTCGAGAGGATAGGATACAAAGGTACTTAGACAAATTGTAGGTAACCTTGCACCATTTTAAGAATAGACTCTACAATGCGTGCCTCGAGAGAAAAACATTGAGGCTGGCGCACTTGCCAATTTGGGTTCATCGGTCGAAGAAGATGAGATCAGCTCGGGGATTGTCATCCAACTCTCGAGGTTTGTGATCAAGGAAGGACATGCTGAAATAAATTCTACAAGATTAATTTGGGACTGGATAAACAAATACATTGAGTACCTGAAGAACGGGAAGCTTCCATCGGATCTCAAAGAATCGAGGGCCTTACGGACCAAAGTCGCTCGATTCACATTAGACGAAGATAGAACATTGTACAGGAGGACGTTCGATGGTCCATTGGCGGTCTTCTTGGGACCAGGAGATACTGACTATGTTCTACGAGAAATACACGAAGGCACTTGCGGCATCCATTCTGGCGTCGAGCCACTAGTTTGAAAGGTCATCAGAGCAGGATATTATTAGGATAGCATGGAAAAAGACTCTAAGGAATTCGTTCGAAGATGCAATAAATGTCAGAGGTTTGCACCGATGATCCATCAGCCCGGCGAACAACTTCACTCAGTTCTATCCCCATGGCCATTCATTAAGTGGGGAACGGACATCGTCGGTCCTCTGCCATCGACCCCAGGTAAAGCTAAGTTCATATTATTTATGACTGACTATTTCTCTAAATGGGTTGAAGCACAGGCCTTTGAAAAGGTTAGAGAAAAAGAAGTGATCGATTTCATATGGGATCACATCACATATCGCTTCGTGATACCCGCGGAAATAGTATGTGATAATGGAAAACAGTTCGTCCGCAGCAAAGTAACAAAATTCCTCAAAGATCACAAAATAAAGAGGATATTATCGACACCGTACCACCCTAGTGGGAATGGACAAGCGGAATCAACGAACAAGACTATCATCCAAAACTTGAAGAAAAGGCTAAATGAAGCCAAAGGGAAGTGGAGAGAAAAATTTCCTGAGGTTCTATGGGCGTATCGGACAACATTGAAGTCCAGTACCGGAGCAACTCCGTTTTCCTTAGTATATGGCTCTGAGGCCTTAATAACGGTCGAAGTCGGAGATCCCAATGCCAGATTTTGATATGCAATAGAGGAATCAAACCATGAGTCCATGAGTACCAGCCTCGAGCTGTTAGATGAAAGACAAGAAGCTGCACTCGTTCTAATGGCAGCACAAAAGCAACCGGTCGAGAGATACTACAACAGAAGAACTAACCTTCGACATTTCAGAGTCGGGGACTTGGTCCTAAGAAAAGTCACCATCAACACTCGAGACCCTAATGAAGGGAAACTCGATCCTAATTGGAAAGGATCCTACCAGATCCTCGACATTGTCGGAAAAAAGGGTCTTACGAACTCAGAATAATGAACGACAAACCATTGTCGAACAACTGGAACACATCACTCCTTAATCGGTACTATTGTTGAGGTATGACTTTCTTTTTTATTTCATAAATATTCAAAACTAACTCATTGTAGGGTTTCGATCCAAGAAATCGAGGCCTCGGGTTTTAAAGTGCGTGTTGCACTCGTTTTCCCTTAGATCGGTTTTTATCCCAAATGCCTTTTTACGGCGAGGTTTCTAACGAGGAAACAACTATGTGTTACCTGAGGATAAGTCAACAATATCCAAGTCTTCTTTACAATCAACCTCGAATACTGGGGGCATCACCCTCGGATGTTATGTGTTCGAGAAATATATCTAGTATCAATAGGTCTCGATAGAAAGAATTTTGTAATGGGCCAGACGGTCGAATGAACCGTGTCGATACAGATTAGCCGAGTCCCGAAAATAAAACATGTACGCATGTAGAAATTATTCAAAGAAGCATTTTCTTTTCTCGAACATCTCATGTTTCGAAGAAAATTTTCTACTATATGAGTCGTGTACTTATGATTCTGATCTATTGTGCAAAATTAACACTTGTGAAAAATGGCTCAAGGGACAAATACAAGCATACCTCGAATACTCGGGGACTGTACACTCGAACTATCTAAGTTCGAAATTATAGGACCTCAAAGAGGTATTCCTCAATATATAGGCCAAGGCCATCAGACTCGGGGTTATCGGGAAGTAAGTCCAAGAGACATACCCGAAGGATACGGAAAAAATAATGCGGCTCGGAGTCGTCTGACTTTCACCATAAACAAAAAGGCCTTGAAATACTTTGAAAAACGGTTAAATAAGGCTACCCTCAGCAAAGCAAATAAAAAAGGGCTTCAATAAAATCAGCCCTAGAATAACTTAAAGGCTTCGATAATATCAGCCTTCGGAAAAAAACCTCAAGGGGTATCAAATTGTCTTAACACAAATACGTTAAGACACAAAGAAAAATAGGTTTCAACCATCGGATCCTCGAAAAACCCATTGGGTGTAAATATATGCTAAGGCATAAGAAATTTTCACTAAGTCTTTTAGCCGAAAAGGAAAAAATAATAGCCATTTTTAGAGTCTGAATTGGCCCAACCTAAAGAGCCTATAGGCCGATTTAAAAGAGCCTAAGGGCCAATACAATTGGAGTTCGAGACCTCGTTCTCACTCGACTCAAACCCAAGGGTTACGATATTTCATGATCAAACAAATGTTAATCACAGCTCGTAGATTCACCAAAAGGATATACTGCGGAGAGCTCGAAAAATTTAACAATCAAAACCTAAGGGTTTACTTTATCCTAAATTCAGGATTCACTCGAACTTGATTATTTAAGATAACACATCTATCAGTTCGATCGAGGCACCCCTAAAATAAGGTATCGAACAAATTTTGAACTCGGGGACTTGCCCTCGTATAAACCAAAAGCTTAAGGGTTTATTTCGGTTACAAGTCGGATTATAACAATGAAATTTTTTCCAATAAGGGCAAAAAGATTATCTGGAACTGCAAACATACGAAGGCATCGAGAAGAAATTTTCTATTATATATCAAAAACATGTACAAGAGGCGAGTCAAAGCCTTACAAAAGAGAAAAGAAGTTAGAATCTAACTACGATTGGGGCTAGTCCCCTCAGGGTCGGGTTCCTCTCAAGAAGCTTCTATAGGAGCAACTTCTTCAGCGGCCTCATCTCCATCTTCTCCACTTTCAGACCCGCCTCGGCTGCCCTGTGCATCATAATCATCATCTTCGGAAGAGGCTAGCTGCCTGGCTTCAGCCTCGAGTTCTTTTGCCCGAGCAATTTCCTCGGAGAGGTCAAAACCTCGAGCATGAATTTCAGCGAGGGTTTCCCTCTGGGGTTGGCACTTTGCCAAATCACTACGCCACTACTCCTGGTCAGAAGCCTCCCTTAGTTGTGTTTCAACAGCTTCAGCATCGGCCCGGTACATGGCAATGGACTTGTCCGCCATGACCTTGGTCTTCTCGATCTCTGCCTTGGCCTCAGTAAGCCCGGCTTCGAGTTCCTCGAACCTATTGGCCTAGGCCAAACTTTCCCCTATAAGGCTTTGGAGTTGGGCCTCAACCGAAGATAGTTTGACCAAATCTACCTCCCTTTCCATAGCAAGGCAGTCCATTCTACATTTCCACTTATCACAGTAGGCCTTGACCTTATCGACCTCCGCCCGGAGTAGCTCGGTCTTCTGCACCTTCTACTGCAGCTGAGATATTGAAGTATTAGCTTCCATAGTCGAGTTGATTCCATACTCTATCAGAAGGGCGGTTACCTGTTTGTCTAACTCAGCCTCCTCTTCATGAGCCTTGGCCAGGTCCACTTGAAGATCCTTTATGACCTCGTCCTTTTGACTGCAAAGTACCTTCAGGGCATTGCTCTCTTCCGAAACCTTAGGAAGTTCGGCTTCACACTGACTAAGGTCAGCTCGGAATTTTGCAGAATCCTACAAAGAAAAAAATGCAAGTTAGATCTGTAAGGAAAGTGGCGAATAGAAATAACCAAAAAGCGGCTGGTACTTACCTTGGAAAAAAGACCCTAGGCTTCCTCCATGAGGATCGAAGCGTCAGTAATATCGGAGGTGTCATCGAACCCCATAAAGCAATCCCGAAAAGGATCACCCTCTCTAGATCTTCCGCCGATCTCGGGGGTCTTCAGCCTTTGGGCCTCCCTTATTGCTCCTTCGGAAAAGGCCGGCATTGAAGGCAGTTAACTTATTGTCATGGCCCGGAGGGAATCGCTCGGGGCGTTCTGTCCGATATTTTGAGTTTCGGAACCATCCTTGCTCGGTGTAGAAGCTGATGATCGAGATATCACCTCGACCTCAGGGAACCTGGGGTTCACCCCCAAATTTTCTTTCGAAGCCTCCTCGATACGAGGCTCAGCTATAGCAAGTGGAAGCTCGGAATGTGAGGCGACCTCGGTGGACTTCCTAGGGTGGGCTATCAGCGCCGAAGTGTCTTCTTCTTCTTCCTCATCCTGATCTCTCAACTTTTGGACCGTGTCCACCTAGAGGGTGACCATTTTTCTCCTCACCCTTCAAGGTTTGGGTTTGGAGACTTCGGATTGCGAGAGATACTTTCTCTTTTTATCTTTCTCCGGCTTCGGAGCCGCAAACTTGGCTTCTCCTCCTTCACTCAAAGGCCTCAGAACGGCATCCTTGGTCAAACCTACATAGGAAAGATTAGTAACGAAGAAAACATGTGATTACTTCGGAATGTATAAGGAGATATCCTTACCATAGTTCTTGGCCTCCCACCTGCCCTTGGCCAGATCCCTCCACGCTTGTTTAGCACGAGTCAAAGTAGAGGCGAGCTTATGGATCCAGTCCTCAAAATTGGGCACCGCCTGAGGCATCCAAGGGATAGTTGCATGATTTAGGAAGAATGTTAGACGAAGTCAAAAGAAGCACGAAGATCGGAAAAAAAATTCACTTACTTTTGAAATTCCATTCCTCAGGGAATGGCATCTTTCCTTCGGTATTATATCACAGGTCCTCACCCTTATGAATCGGCCAATCCAGCATCGATCATTATCCTCATCAATGCTTGAGAATAGAGTCTTTGTTACCCGACAGTGAAGCTTAATTATCCCTCGATAGAGTCGAGGTCGGTACAACCGTATAAGATGATTCAGAGTGAACTCCAACCCGCCGGCCTTGTTAGAGAAGAAGCGCAACATAACCACTATGCGTCAAAACGAAGGGTGGAGCTGACCGAGGGTGACTTCGTACCTCCTACAGAAGTCGAAAACCACCGGATCGACGGGACTCAATGTGAAGGGGTAAGTGTAAACACTTAAGAACCTCTTCACGTGTGTGGTGATGCTCTCTTCAGGTGTAGGAATGTGCAGCACTACATCCGAACCCCATTTGCAATCCTTCTTCATAGCATCGACGTGTCCCTTAGCACTCGAACATATGTACATCGACACATGTTCGCATCGGCCCGATACCAATGAGGGGTTCTCGCCTTTAAAGGCGGTTTTAAGGACGCATGGGCCAGGAACGTATTCATGGGGGGCCGGTTCTAGCGACGTCTTATCACCGGCCGGCCCCCCATGAATACGTTCCTGGCCCATGCGTATCACCGGCCGGCCGGGAAGAGGAAGACGGAGCCTTTTCCTTTTGCGGCACAGTTTTGGAGGTTTTTTCCATTTGTTTATGTAAAGGAAGTAGAAAGAAGGTGTAAAATTGGTGGCTCCGGTAAAAACAACGGTGGCGTAATGAGCGGCGATGGGAGAAGGATAAGGAGAATTGGGAAATCAAGGGTTTATAATCAAAGCAAATAAAGTTCGAATCAACAAAAGAGGGTGTATTTATAGACTTGTGATGACGGTTCGATACCACTAGTGGCGGACCGATGACTGAAATGCATTGATGGTTTTGGGAACCAAACCGACGGACTTTTCGGTCACATCCATTGCTTACATCATGGAGATGATGTCATGATCGAGGCACAAGGGAATCGAGGTTCAAGTTGTTTCTTATCATTTCATTCTAAGAAACGCGGGGACTATCTGTATACGGTTAAAATCGACCATA
>MDKI01091664.1:0-15502 GCA_005239505.1 Nicotiana paniculata
ATATATATAAAAGCATTCACAACCCAAAAATGCGCTAAGGTCGTGATGGCGCCGGATACCATTGTCAAGCAAGCCAACACTCAATAGATAATTAAAATTCTTATTTAATTATTTTGAAATCGTTATTTTTCGTTTCATTATATGAAAATCGATAAAATTTTACTGAGTAAGTAAAAAGGTTTTAACACTTCAATTAACAAATACATGCCAGAACCCGGTGTCACAAGTGCATGAGCAATTTCTAAGAAAATCCAAATGAAATACAATAACCGTCCAGAATACAAATGGGACAGTAAAGAAAGTATAACTCGATACTCTGAAGGAGACTCTTCTGGCTGCGGGTCGTCTCGAGAGGTGCAACTCACCCAAGTCCCCATCAACCATGCTACGACGCCACGCGGGGCCACTAGATATACATGCACCTGTGCAACAAAATGCACAACAAGTGTAGTATGAGTACGAAAACAACATGTACTCAGTAAGTATCCTACCTAACCTCGAAGAGGTAGTGACGAGAAGTTGACTTTGACACTTGCTAGAGGTCAATTTAATATAAACAAGTGTGATGCTAAACATGATGTTATAATGAGATAACAAATAACAACAGGAAAGGACAACTTCTTCCATAAATTATAAATCACAGTTTCCGTCATTTCAGTTAACAAATCATATCTTAAGGCAATTAAATAGTTCAAATCACAGATGGTATCCAACAAATGTCATGCGCAGAAAATGCCAAGGGTCGAACGACTCGAACCAACATAAATGTAAACTGTGTACTGCCGAAGGGTCGAACGACGCGAACAATAGATGTATCTATTAACCTGCTGTGGCGTGAGACCCGTTCCCATGAGAGTAGTGGAAGAAATCACCCTGCTCGCGGAACATAAATTGCGAAGCGGTCACACATAATCATACACATTTAAACAGTCCACCCCGACTATATCGGGAAAACACGTACCTAAGAAAATAACAATTTCTCTTTTAATGGTCACGAAAATAGTATTTAAATCTTTTTCTTCCAGAAATTTATTTACCAGGTTTGATAAGGTTTGAACACTTTAATTTCATCAATAAGGTTATAAGTACGGCAAATAAAACATGCTTTTGGGGCCTAGACTACCCGGACATAAGCATAATAGTAGCTACGCACGGACTTCTGTCACCTCGTGTGTATGTAGCCCCCACAAATAGTAGCACATATTTAATTATTTCACCTATGAGGATAATTCCCTCTTACAAGGTTAGAAAGGAGACTTACCTCGCTCCGAAGATTCATAACCGGCCTCCAAGCCCTTCCGACGACTCATATTGATGCGCAACGCCCCCGAAACTATCCAAATAACGGGCAAACCAATGAAAATACACTCTAATACTTATAACAATTCAATTTATATAAATTCCCAACTCCGCTCGGAAAGTCGATAAAATCACCCTCGGGCCCACGTGCCCGGATTACGAAATTTTTCAAAGATAAAGTTTACCCATGACCTCATGAACTCAATTATATAACTTATTCCCAATTCTAGGCCGAAATTCGTGGCCAAAATCCAAAAATATAAATTTCTAGGTCTTCTACCCAAAACCCACAATTTCCACCAAATTCAAGGCTTGCAATATAACTTATGAAATAATGTATTTAACCTAATACTTGCAAGAAGTACCTACCTCATAGAAGATGATGAAATCCCCTCTCTTCAAGGCTCCAAAATCGCCCAACCAAGGTGAGAAATGAGTGAAAACTGGCCAAATCCCGTCTTAAAATACACATTGCCCAGCGATTCTTCGCACCTGCGGTGCACCAACCACACCTGTGGAATTTCCATCGCAGGTACAGTTTCCCTAAAGCTCTTCGAATTCCACTTCTGCGGATTAACTTCCTCACCCGCGCCCCCATGCTGCCTCTTTCGATCTCGCACCTACGACTCTTCTTTTGCCGGTGGGGTCCCGCATCTGCGGAAAAATTACCGCATCTGCGGTCCACGCCTACCCAGCAAAATTCCGCATCTGCGAGCCCTTCTGCTCCTGCAGAGCTCGCACCTGCGGCCCTCCTCACGCAGGTGTGACCGCACGAGATGTTCAGCTGTAACAGCCCTTCCTCGGACTCCATTTCGTTCCATTAACCACCCGAAATCCACCCGAGGCCCCGTCCAAACACACCAACCTATTCCAAAAAATAATGCGGACCTGCTCGAGGCCTCAAATCACATCCAATAACATCGAAACAATGGATCGCAACTAAATTCAATCTTTATGAACTTTGTAATTTTCAACTTCTACATTCGATGCCAAAACCTATCAAATCACGTCCGATTGACCCTAAATTTTGTACAAAAGTTACATTAAACATTATGGAACTGCTCCAACTTTCGGAATCAGAATCAGACCCCGATATCAAAATTTCTACTTCCGGTCGGACTACTTAAAAACCTTCAAATTTCTAACTTTAGCCAAATGACTCTAATATGACCTACGGACCTCCGAATTCACTTCTGATCGCGCTCCTAACACCAGAATCACCATACGGAGCTATTCCAAGACTCGGAATCCTAAACGGACATCAATAACACATAAATGCACTTCAACCCAAACTTATGAAATTTCATCCAAGATGCTAACTTCTACAATGTGCGCTGAAACGCTCCCGGGTCATCCAAAACCTGCTCCGAACATACGCCTAAGTCCGAAATCATCATGCAAACCTGCTGGAACCTTCAAATTCATGATTCTGAGGTCATTTACTCAAAAATCCAATCTTGGTCAATTCTTCCAACTTAAGGCTTCCGAAATGAGAACTTTCTTTCCAATTCGACTCCGAACTTCCCGAAATTCAGTTCCGACCATGCCTAAGGGTCATAATACCTGAAATGAAGCTGCTCATGGCCTTAACCCGCCAAACAATGCGCTAGATCTCAAAACGATCGGTCGGGTCATTACATTTTGTCCCACTTAAACATGTGTTCGTCCTCGAACGTGCTAAGAACTGCTCTGGTGTTATCTAAAATCATTGTTCAACACATTGTGCACCTACTTGTGCTACCACCACTCAGTTGAGCACATTATCTCGATCAAATCTGAAGACGTCCTCTTTTATCCATACAATAAGCTCGGAACCCAGTTCCAACACCCGAAATTCTCTCCCAGGCCTGTTTCCAATATATGAACATTGAATTAACCCCTACACGAGGTACCATAATGTGATTGCATGCCTCTGCTGAATTAGCACCAAACACCGCATAATTCGCCATTTAACCATAAGGATATTCCCTGACCTTAATAGCCAAAATTCCACGAATCTGATGCTCCCAATGCACCGCTTGACTTCTATATAGCTCCTGCTATAACGCTTACGATATCACCGCAACGGAGGAGATGTGTAGAAGTTTACAACCAAGTGCAGAGTCAACAAATAATTGAACCTCTTCTCTTTCCTAGTATCATCACCTCATTACGAACCAACTAATGGTATTTGTTCTTTAATATACTTCACACAATCTTATCGCACTGATCCCTGATCCGATAAATCTCGTTTCACCGAGTATGAACTGATCAGACAACAAGTCACCCCATACATGACCACACGATACATAAGGAAATGACTCAGGAAGGGACTACTCGACTCCCGCAACTAATATGAAGTTTCCTCAGAATATATAAAGTAAAACAAAAGTAAAACACTGTTGCAGTGTGCAACCCGATCCAAATAATATAACCGTGGCGGCGTGCCACCTGATCCACCCATAATATTCACGTAAGGAGATACACACCGAGCTAAATTGCTCATTACCACAAAATATCGAATATCGGTCACAAGCACGCTAAGTGCATAATACTATCCTGGAAAGACTGATAGAGCCATACGCTACAAAACTCAAGCATAGCTGAGGTGCGATATATATACTATGAATCTCAAGAGCTATCCTGCTCACGTAATATCATCACTACGTGAAATCTCAACACATAAGAAACCATCAAGATGTTTCACAACTCACATGGCACAATCATAATATTACATGAAATGGATGAGGATGGAACAACATCTAATGTTCTAATACCTCTCAATGAGAAGCGCTATACTGAAATGAACACACCTGACTCTTATGGAGCCCATAATTATATTTAAATCCATTCACAACCTTCAAGCCGATTCCGCTCACACCGAGATAGGCTAATAGCCTTACCTGGGTCCATAATAACACACCTTTCCTCATAAAACGCAAGAACAACCATCACAGCCAAAGCAATACCCCTACATCCACTACCAAATGAACCGAGCGCCCTCCAAGCATAAACTCTCAAATAAACAATATTATACTTCTTTATACTTGGTCTGAATCTTCAATCAATCAAGTGACTGCATGTCACACTCATAAGATCTTCGCGTGGAATACACTTCCACGACCTCATGCACTAGATAACAAGTCTTCACCTCCATACCATCGGCCAAACAACTGTTGTAAAGCCTACCAAAAAATCTGCAACCAGAACGCAACGCCTCTTACATAACCACCAATCTAAGGTGATGCTGTAGACAATACAAGTTTACTCTAAACATCCAAATCCCTTTCCTTGCTCATCCGAGCTCGTTACATCCTTGCTAACACCGAAATACTACCTTGATCCTCGCTTCAAAATTTCATACCGTTCACTGTACCTAACATGCCAATATGCAATCGCACATGAATCTCTTCATAACTCATGAACCACTAATAGGGTAAAAACTTTATCACATAGAAACATTTTAACTTAACTCAATTCAAGAGAACCATAACAACACAGGAGTGAATTCTCATAATCACAAAACATGAAAATTATCAGGTAATAATCTAGCCACCATAATCCTTCCGGGATCTGCCTACCCATAACAGGACATTTCCCCCATGGCTGACCATCTAGCTTTTCCAAATTTCCATTACTCGTGTCATTCTCAAACTCTACCTCAGCAGAACGTAACTGATTCTCCCGAATACCTCAAACTGAAACTGGTACAACACTTAGCCTCGCGATCAACTTATCGACAACAGACTTCCCCCACTTTGCTTAAGACATATATCAAGATGAACAATAACTCACAATGCCCATACGCTTAGATCGCCACAATACAACAGTGAGATTCAATTAAACCTTCCCTAAGCTTATATAACACGAACTAACTTATACCTTAATCCAATTCCTGCTCACCTTAGGAATGATGATAAATGCAAATCAACACATAGCAACTCAATTCGCACTCACTTCGAGTGATTCCATTCCAAGAGACTGCTTTGTCTTTAAGCCCATGAACCGTTTCATGCTCTCCTTGCATGCATATTCACATCTTCGACCGGTATACCCATTCCGATAACCCTTCTATGAACCCGGAGTCATTTTATCCTTTTTCTTCCAAATGCTACTCTGCACGCCAAAGATAACATAGAAACTCCAACCATATTCTCTTTCTCAAAATTTCCGCTGCAAAAGCTCGATTCTTAACCATACAGTGGGCTTGAAATCCATAGACACCACATTCTGACCTTCGAATTTACTAGGACCGTTGTTGAGAGCCACCCACTCTGGCTTGGTCCCGAATATAATCAACTCCACGGCTTTCCTGGCACCTGAACACCCATCTTGAATAAGCACTTGACTGAATCACTTCCCTTGTAAATTATATCTATAGTAAGCATAAATCTTGAATCTTCCCAAAGCCTAAACCTGATTCAATAAGGACAACCCTTGCATACATTTATCAAATCCTATGCTCAATTACTACTCATGTCTTCTCCCCTTAGCTGTAATAACCCACAAATATACCGACAACCAAAATTTTTCGCTAGTGGATAACCATGCAACCCAATCGTAGGCGGTGGAACTCTCTCACTTAGCCTGAAGACGCTATTACACAAATCTGGAACTCACCAAGAATCTTCCTCCATTGTTGACATGATCCTGCCTAACCAGCTCGCCAAATTCCTTGAAATCTTTCCGTTAGCATTTCACAAGCACTCTGAGTCATTAACCACATTCTCATATCCGACCTCTTGCTGAATAGTCAATAAAATCCCTTGTGAAAACTCCAGCAACCAATGACCTGCTCGCAGAAGATGACCCACCTGCGAAAATTACCAACTGACACTTTCCAACAATGTTGAACTGCACAATCTCTACGACATCGATACCACATCCTACGCCCATTCTCATTTACCATTGAACCAGTCCGTCCGCTCCTCATAGACATCTACTAGATGTGCGACAACATCTTCTAATTCAAAGCTATATTTCATCCTTCCTCATACCAAGAAACTCTTTCCTGCTGCATCCCATCTCCCGTCGTAGTAGCCAAAATTTCAATTTAAGCCTGTGGACCCAATCACCGTCCACTAAAATTATCAAATCACTCCAAACTTCTCCTCAAGATGTGCAGCTATCTTACCACAGAACTCATATGATATGCTGCCACTCTCCCACTTGGTCAAACTCACACCTTTAAGCAAATGCACGACTTCCGCTTCTTACACCTGGCATTCTAGAAATTCAACCATTGCCTGACACTTCCCACATGTCTTTCCTCATCGTATGCTGCCCAGTTGCCTAAAATAAATATCATTTTATGTATCACTTAAACCAGCAGATCACCACAACTTCAAACCTTTTCGAAGATCGTCTTTCTCGAGTCGGCGTCACTAGAAACACCGATCCGATCATGAACCACCACACACCGCGATCTCTAACAGCCGCTTCCCGAACACCATTTCACAATACCATGCCACAAAGGCAAATCCGAAGAAGATCATAACACCGGTGAACTTAACACATTCTATTTGATCAAAGACGATGATTACCACATCACAGATGAATATTCCACCTCACTTGAAAACACCAAGTCTTATTACTCTATCAACCCAAACTCAAACAATTCTAGTCCAATCGCCTTTCCTCCACTGGAAATAAAATACTGAATTCTCAGAATCATGCTCTGAGTAGAACTCCTATCAAGTCATTCATTTCCCCGACATATGGGCAAGCATCCTATCATCATATAAATACCGTGCGATAACCAGTCGTAAGCATCATAACAACCTGAGCATAGCCTCAAAGCTCTCAGAAACACAACTACTGAGTTGAAACAACATAATATCCTCTCACAGAGCAACGACACTAGCCCTGACCAATTACGCATGGAAAAACATCACGCACCATACCTGTAGTGCCACTACAGTTCCTCAAATTCCCAATTCATAGCAAGCTCTTTGAGACGCGTAAGATTGAGTAAGAAGAAGCGTATGCATAAGCCTCAAAGGGATCAAATCGCACGATAAGGAATCAAAAAGAGAAGTACTCCTAACAGCCCTTTAGCCTCTCGAAGATAAGTACAGACGTCTCCATACCGATCCGCAAGACTTTACTAGACTTGCTCATGACTCGTGAGACCTAAGGGAACCTAGTGCTCTGATACTACGTTGTCACGACCCAAAAATCTACTAAGGTCGTGGTGGCGCCATACATCATTGGCAGGCAAGCCAACACTCAATAGATAATTAAAATTCTTATTTTATATTTTGAAATCGTTATTTTTCGTTTCATTATATGAAAATCGATAAACTTTTACTGAGTAAGTAACAAGGTTTTAACACCTCAATTAACAAATACATCCCAGAACTCGGTGTCACAAGTGCATGAGAAATTTCTAAGAAAACCCAAATGAAATACATTAACCGTCCAGAATACAAATGAGACAGTAAAGAAAGTATAACTCGATACTCTGAAGGAGACTCTGTTGGTTGCGGGTCGTCTTGAGAGGTGCAGCTCACCCAAGTCCACATATCAACCATGCCATGGCGCCAAGCGGGGCCATTAGATATACATGTACCTGTGCAACAAAATGCACAACAACTGTAGTATGAGTATGAAAACAAGGTGTACTCAGTAAGTATCCCGCCTAAACTCGAAGAGGTAGTGACGAGAGGTCGACTTTGATACTTGCTAGAGGTCAATTTAATATAAACAAGTGTGATGCTAAACATGGATGTTATAATCAGATAACAAATAACAACAGGAAAGGACAATTTCTTCCATAAATTATAAATCTTAGTTTCCGTTCAGTTAACAACTCATATCTTAAGGCAATTAAACAGTTCAAAATCACAGATGGTATCCAGTAAATATCATGCGCAGGAAATGCCGAGGGTCGAACGACCCGAACCAACATAAATGTAAATTGTGTAGTGCCGAAGGATCGAACGACGCGAACCATAGATGCATCTATTAATCTGTCGTGGCATACGACCCGCTCCTATGAGAGTAGTGGAAGAAATCACCCCGCTCGCGGAATATAAATTGCTAAGCGATCACACATAATCATACACATTCAAACAGTCCACCCCGACTACATCGGGAAAACACGTACCCAAGAAAATAACAATTTATATTTTAATTGTCACGAAAATAGTATTTAAATCTTTTTCTTCCAGAAATTCAGTTACCAAGTTCGATAAGGTTTGAACACTTTAGTTTCATCAATAAGGTTACAAGTACGGAAAATAAAACATGCTTTTGGGGCATAGACTACTCGGACATAAGCATAATAGTAGCTACACACGGAATCCCATCACCTCGTGCGTATGTAGCCTCCACAAATAGTAGCACATATTTAATTATTTCACCTATGGGGATAATTCCCTCTTACAAGGTTACAAAGGAGACTTACCTCGCTCTAAAGATTCATAATCGGCCTCCAAGCCTTTCCGACGACTCACATTGATGCGCAACGCCCCCGAAACTATCCAAATAATGAGAAAACCAATGAAAATACACTCTAATACTTATAACAATTTAATTTATATAAATTCCCAACTCCACTCGGAAAGTCGATAAAATCACCCTCGGGCCCACGTGCCCCGATTCTGAAATTTTTCAAAGATAAAGTTTACCCATAACCTCATGAACTCAATTATATAACTTATTCCCAATTCCAGGCCCAAATTCGTGGCCAAAATCCAAAAATATAAATATCTAGGTCTTCTACCCAAAACCTACAATTTCCACCAATTTCCATGTTTAAATCCTTATGAAATCATGTATTTAACCTAATACTTGCAAGAATTACTTACCTCATAGAAGATGATGAAATCCCCTCTCTTCAAGGCTCCAAAATCGCCCAACCAAGGTGAGAAATGAGTGAAAAATGGCCAAATCGCGTTTTAAAATACACAGTGCCCAGCTATTCTACGCACCTCCGGTGCACCAGCCGCACCTGCGGAATTTCCTTCGCAGGTGCGGTTTCCCTCAAGCCCAGCCAATTCCGCTTCTGCGGATTAACTTCCGCACCCGCGCCCCCAGGCTGCCTCTTTCGATCTCGCACCTACAACTCTTTTTCCGGATGTGCGCTCCCGCATCTACGGAAAAATGACCACATCTGCGGTCCACGCCTACCCAACAAAATTACGCATCTGCGATCCCTTCTCTCTCCTGTGGAGCTCGCACCTGCGGCCTTGTTCACGCATGTGCGACCGCACCAGATGCTCAGCTGCAGCAACCCTTCCTCGAACTCCATTTTCGTTCTGTTAACCACCCGGAATCCACCCGAGGCCCCCGGTACCCTGTCCAATCACACCAACCTGTTCCAAACATAATGTGGACCTTCTCGAGGCCTCAAATCACATCAAATAACAGCGAAACAATGGATCACAACTCAATTCAATCTTTATGAACTTTGAAATTTCTAACTTCTACATTGGATGCCGAACATATCAAATCACGTCCGATTAACCCCAAATTTTGAACACAAGTCACATTCAACATTACGGACCTGCTCCAACTTTTGAAATCGAAATCCGACCACGACATCAAAATTTCCACTTCCGGTCGGACTTCTTAAAAACCTTCAAATTTCTAAATTTTGCCAAATGACTCTAAAATGACCTATGGATCTCCGAATTCACTTCCGATCGCGCTCCTAACACCAGAATCACCATACAGAGCTATTCCCAGACTCGGAATCCCAAACGGATATCAATAAAACTGAAATTAACTTCAACCCAGACTTATGAAATTTCTTCCAAGATGCTAACTTCTACAATGTGCGCCGAAACGCTCCCGGGTAATTTAAAACCCGCTCCAAACATACGCCCAAGTCCAAAATCATCATGTGAACCTGCTGGAACCTTCAAATCCTGATTCTGAGGCCGTTTACTCAAAAATCCAATCTTAGTCAATTCTTCCAACTTAAGGCTTCTGAAATGAGAACTTTCTTTCCAATTCGACTCCGAACTTCCCGAAGTTCAGTTCCGACCACTCCTACAAGTCATAATACCTGAAATGAAGTTGCTCATGGCCTTAAACCGCCAAACAACGTGCTAGAGCTCAAAACGACCGGTCAGGTCATTACAAAAGCTGTATTCGATAAGCTATATATACACATCTTATATAAGCTATATAAGATTGTCACACCCCAAAATCTACACGGTCGTGATGTCGCCTATGATGAAACTAGACAAGACTAAATCTAACAATTTCTTTCATTTTAGTAAAAACCCCTTTATATTTAATAGCGAAATTGTTTAACATAAATAAAAGCCAAAATTTTAAAACACAAGGTTACCCCAAATAGGCAATACAATTGTCCCAATAATCGGGGTGTCACTGATACATGAGCGTCTAAGAAGCCGGACATAGTCCACAAAGTGTCTATAAACTTAACCATCAAAGCAAAATAAACTAAATAAGAGAAGATCGAGGTCTGCAGACGTCATGCAGCTACCTCAGTAGTCTCCAACTCCAACGCAGATAATCAGCAGTCATCGTCGTGTCCAGAAATGCCTGGATCTGCACACAAGGTGAAGGGAGTAACGTGAGTACACCAACTCAGTAAGTAACAAGTCCAAACTATGGACTGAAGGGAGTGGCAAACTAAACCGGTATAAATAATACAAAAAAATGTACGAAAACATAGAGAAGCTCTTAAAACAAATTAGGCAAAACTATTACTGGAAGTAAAGCAAGCCAAACATTGTATTGAAGATAACTATACTGTCACTACATGCCAATGCATATACTGAAAATGATGCACTATAAAATCAGCCTCAAACTACCTCAGTCTTGATATCTCAACCACTTGGTACCGCATAAGGATCAACCGGCCCAGGGAAGATCCATCTCGAAATATATATACTTCAGACAAGATCCATGTCCAGGGAAGATCAATCCCTCAATCATATCAACCGCGCTCAATAATACTGCTGCGGCGTGCAGCCCGATCCCATAACTGTCACTCATAATAGGCTCTCGGCTTGACTCAGTCATCAATCTCTCCAGTCTCACCATGGTTTCACAATGTAATGAAAACAACCCGGAACACATGATGTGATAAATCAATAAATTACTGAAATTAAGATACGATATAAAGATGCATGATCGTGACTGAGTATGAAATAATAACTGAAACTAATGAGGTGACAGCAATAAACGACCGCTAATGGTCCCAACAATACCGACACAAAGCCTAAACATGATATCTAGCATGGGGTACTTCTCAACCAAATCAGCACATGATGGAAACATGGATATTAACAGGATAGAGTCACTAAATGGTGCCATAGAATCATCCATGACACAATTCTCATGGTGCACGCTCGCCCGCCCGCCACCTGGCAGGTGCATCACCTCAATACTATTCATATAACACATAGTTTGGGGCTTCGAACCCTCAGAACCAAGTTTGGAAGCGTTACTTACCTCAACCCAAGCCAAATCCTACTCTGGGATGCCCTTTCCTATCAATTCGGCCTCCAAATGCTCCGAATCTATTCACAACCAGTACAATACCATCAATATATGCTAAAGGAATGAATTTCACAAGAAAAACTACCAAATTAGACCAAGAACCTGAAATTGGTTGAAACCCGGCCCTCGGGCCCATGTCTCAAAATTTGACAAAAGTTATAAAATATGAAAGCCCATTCACTCACGAGTCCATACATACAAAATTTATCAAAATCCGACACTGTTTGGTCCCTCAAATCCTCACATCAAACTCTCCAAAATCTTAAGTCCTAACCCCTCATTGCCACCCCTAAATTCGACTAATTAGATGATAAAACAATGGGAAAACACCATATTTAGGAGTATTATATCTCAAGAAACTTACCTCACTGAAAACCCTTGAAGCTCCCTTCAAAATCACTCCTAAAACTCCATAAACCGACTTGAAAATGGTTGAAATGAACAAAAATTCACGAAGTCTGCTTTTTATACTTTTTGTCCAGGCCTTTCACACCTATGGACCATTTCATGCTTCTGCCACACCGCACTTGTGGAAATTCCATCACAGGTGCGGAACTCACGTAGGATCCCAAGTGTCGCATCTGCGAACAAACCACGCACCTGCGGAACGCGCACCTGCACATCACACTTCGCTTCTGCGGTAACTGAGCACTCCTCCTTTCCACATCTGCGCCCCAGGTCTCGCACCTGCGGGCTAGCAGATGCGTCCTCTTCATGCACCTGCAAACCCAGCCTCCCTCAATGTTGTCCGCACTTGCGCACTTCAACGCGCACCTGCGGATCCCCTTCTGTAGGTGTGGAAAACACTAGCAGCCACAAACACCAGCAGAATCAGCCATCTCCTAAAGCCATAATTGATTCTTTAACCACCCAAAACACACCTGAGACCCTCGAGACCACACCCAAACATTCCAAAAAGTCAAATAACCCCATACGAACTTAGTTGAACATTCGAATCACTCAAAACAACATCAAAACACCATATTACCCTCAAATTCAAGCCTAAGAACTTCTAAACTTCCAAATTCCGCTAACGACGCCGAAACCTACCAAACCACTTCCGAATGACCTCAAATTTTGCACACATGTCACAAACGACACTAAAAACCTAGTCCAACTTTCCTAAATCCATTTCGACCCCGATATCAAATTCTCCCCTGCCGACCAAAATCGCCAAATTTTCAACTTTCGCCAATTCAATCCTAATTCAACTACATACCTCAAAATCACATTTCAGACACGCTCCTAAGTCCAAAATAACCTAGTAGAGCTAACAAAATCATCAAATTTGAATCCGAGACCGTTTACACATAAGTCAACATCTGATTGACTTTTTTAACTTAAGTTTATCCCAAATAGATTCAGTGTCTCAATTCACTTTGAAACCACTCTGGACCCAAACCAACTAACCCGGTATAACAGAATATAGCTAAATTACATAAAAAGAAGTAGAAATGAGGGAAACATGGCTATAACTCTCAAAAGGACCGGCCTGATCATTATATCCTCCCCCTCTTTAATAAATGTTCGTCCGCGAACGGGTCTAAAAACATACCTGGAGTTAAATAGGTGTGGATATATTCTTTACACCTCCCGCTCGGTCTCCTAGGTGGCCTCCTCCATAGGCTGATCTCTCCACTACACTTGATGCGTGGCTAGGATTCATGATTTTTAGCATTATATACCTTGCATTTTATGTGCTTTAATGATAAAAATACACGTCGTATGTGCCTAATGGGGTTTATTTAATGTGTAGGTGAATTGGAAACGGAAGCCGAGCTAATTGAGAGCATAAACGTCGAAAAATACGCTCAAGAGTCGAAAAGGAGCGACCCGGGACAAGCCTGGCGTTAGCCAGGCGTTTGGCTCTTAAGGCCAGGAGGTGCCTGGCGTTAGCCAGGCGTTACACTTCAAACGCCAGGAGGTGCCTGGCGTTAGCCAGGCGTTACACTTTAACGCCAGCCATGGCCAGGCATTAGCCAGGCCTTAGCCTGCTAACGCCTGGGTACCTGCTTCAGTGAACTCCGAGTTTTAAAGGTTTTTAAGTGTTTCAAAGTGAGAATAGAAGTATCGTACACGGTTAGGGTTTATCCCAACCATATAAATAGACCCAAGAACACATCTTTGAGGGGGGAGGCGTTTTTGGAGAGCAAATACACACACAAGATCATTGAAGGAGCAAGGATTATCAGTTTTCTTCATCTTATTCTAGTATTTTCAATTCATGCAACACTTATGCAATTGTGTGATTATAGCATGAGTGGCTAAACACCCATTGTTCTGGGGTTGTGGTTTAGCCATGGATATTGTTATTCGACATTAATTTAACCTTGAATATAGTTCACTCAATATATGGTTGTTTCTTTAATTCTGTGTTTAATTGCTTAATTGTCTGGCCAGCAGTTAGGTTCTATATACTATCTATGTTATGCTTGGGAAAGCCGTATATAGATTAGAGAAGAATTGAAGAGAGCGCGATCTTAACCCTTCAGGGGAGCGGATTTGTGGTTAGGATAGGAATATACCTAGTCACCGTGCTTAATTTAACATCGTAATCTTAGTGCGTTCTAATAGACTAATTCCATAGGAATATAGGCATTAATCTATTGAGAATAGGTGAGGAGTGCTTCGGGAGAAGGCTATGAGAGTATTTATCGATTAATTAGCAACCATGAGTGAACTATATGAAAGGAAAAGTTAATTAGAATGCAATATGAGTGGTGAATAGACCATAACCCTGGAATATTTGTCTCTACTGAATACATCACAATAGTTCTTGTCACTTGATAATTAGTTATTTCATAGAATTTTAGTATAAAATAGTACATCATTGATTTTATATTGGCTTGGTTAAATAACGATTAGAGTGATTTAGCTAGTAGTTTACACAAGTCCCTGTGGGTACGATATCTGGACTTAAAATCCTATATTACTTGTCGACCACGTACACTTGCGTGTGCATTGGGATATCGACCAACAAGTTTTTGGCGCCGTTGCCGGGGACTTGAATATAGACTACTTTCTACTTACTTGCTTTAATTGTTTTTTTATTGAGTCTAACGTCACGTGAATTTTGCTCCCATCTCAGGAACTTTGAGTGAATGCGCAGGGTCAGAAGCCAAGACAGACTTGACGGCTTTGACCCCGAACCTGAGAGATCATTTCACAGGAGATTGCGAGAGGCAAGAGATACATCTAATATTCAGGACTTCTTCCGATTTCCTGTAAACATGGCAGAGGAGCAACACATGGCGGTTCAGGAGGTAGCAATGCCCAGTATTGCTAATGTTACCTCCAGCATTGTGAAGCCCAGAATCACTGGGCACTTTGAACTTAAACAGAGCATGGTCTAGCTACTTCATGCAAACGGGCAGTTTATGGGTCTTCCACACGAGGATCCACAACAGCACATTCTAAATTTCTTGGAAATCAGTGGTACTTATATCACTAATGGGGTCACGCCAGATTATGTGAGGCTCACGCTTTTTCCATTCTCTCTATTGGGCGAAGCAAAGCGATGGTTGAAGGCAGAACCAACTAATTCCATTACAACATGGAACGATATGGCGAGAAGATTTCTGGCAAGGTTATTTCCTTCAGGAAAGACTGCAAAGATCAGGAGTGAGATAGTCTCCTTTCGACAGAAAACGGGTGAATCTTCATATTCAGCATGTGAGAGGTTCAAGGGACTACTCAGAGACTGCCCTCATCACAATCAATCAAACGAGGTGTTAGTTCACAC
>ML352163.1:0-36318 GCA_005239505.1 Nicotiana paniculata
ATGAAAAAATAACAACAACCACAAATAATTTTCACAAATGGGATATGAGGAGAATAGGATATACGCAACCTTACCTCTATCTTGGGAGGACAGAAACAAAAAGGTTGTTTTCGATAAACCTTTGACGAATGAAAGAAAAGATGAAAAGAAAAGTAGCGAACAAATGAAAAAGCAAGTATAAAAAAGACGAACACTTCAATTGTTGGTGAGAGTGGACAGAGCACCAGAATAAGTCCCAAAAATCATTTTTTTCCCTTAAGTAGAACTAAAAGCTCACTAGCTTAAGTATATAATGAAATCGTGATTGCACTGCACTCATGCAACAACCCAAGTTTCAATTCCAAGTGAAGTGGAGACAATAATGATAAATCTTTTTTTGTTAATCGTGGTGTCCGGGCCAGCTTGCACATATCTCGACTAATTCCACGGTAACTCTATCCACCAATGCTTGGATAAACGGGAAGAAATCACCTAGTATTCTCTATTCACCAATGCCTGGATAGACGGGAAGAAATTACCTAGTATTTTTTTGCCTCTGCTGGGTTTTGAACCTGAGACCTCATGGTTCTCACCCACTTTATTGACCACTAGGTCACACCCTTGGGTGCCAAGACAATAATGATCAATAATAGGTCTGTAACCAGTACATAGAATCATAACATGATTATTATCTGTTTCCTGAGCTTTGAAGACAAGTATTGGTAGATATGATCACATTGGCTGAGACAAAAGGGAGGGCACCATTTGTCTTGTTATGTAAATTGCTTCAAAAGTTGCTAACCATGATTACAAAATGTAAAAACTTGCATTTTACTCAAACAAGTGAACTACTTCTACCACAACTCATCAGTAAAAAAATAACCTGTTTTACATACCTTCATGAAGTTCATTCCACCTTCAAGATCAACACACACGCCAACACACGAAGCATGGCGTGTTTTGAACGTGCATCGCCAGCATTGAAGGCAATCCTGCTTAGATTATACCGGTAAAAAAGAACTTGTACTTGTTATTCTTTCTGCTTCAAGTCATGTTCAAGATTTCCTTCTCAGTAAAGTAGACAAATATTCCTGTATATGTTAGCACAACAAAGCATTTTACTAGTTTAAAACCTATCTTGAATAAGTTAGAAGCATCACCTGTTCCAGAATGAGAACTGTACTATTAGCCATTGATTTTCGTAATCTAAACACCTAGCAAATAATGCAACAATGTATTCGCCAGGATAAACATCGGTTATCACGGTGTCGGGTTTGTTTAATATTCGAGTTCAGTTCCGATTTCCATACTAGGTAATTCTAGTCTGTCAAAAACATGATAGTGAGCATTACCTTTTCACTAAAATCTTCAAGATCACATTATATAAAACCGAAATAAAATTCACAGTACACGTTGGAGAAAGGAGAATGTACAGAACATAGCATTATACAGATAAAGCAGGAATCATTAGGTTAAGTATAATTCAGTTTTGATAAATACTGGACTAGTGAACATTGCCGATGAATAGGAATTTATGTATAGTTTTGATGTGGAAGAAGATAGACATTGAGTGTGCGGACAAAAGGATTCTATTTGGCAGACAAGAGAAAGTGTGTACAGGTAGAATTCCAATTCTAGGACTACATTTGCCTTTTGCACTATTTCCAAATGTTCCTTTCAACAGTCCAGTTAGTGACAGCAATATTGAGCAAATATAAGGGTATGCCACTTTTTCTGGCCACGAGCTTGGTACAATGGACTTACCAAAGTGCTTGAAGGAGATGAGCCACCGACCATATTCTGTAAGTTTGTGCTAAGTTGGTCCCGCTGCAGAAACAACATGCTGTTGTTTAGATCATAGTCTGCAACAAATTACTTGGATAATAAGGTTTTCTTCAATCAGTAAACAAGGGGGAAGTCTGATAGGGCTTTAAGAGATAGGGACTCCAATGTAAAAGTCACTCGGTGAATAGGTAGATCACACACTTGGAGACAACGGCAGGGGCAGTTCCTCGCACATAACTAAGAGAGCCATTGAATGGTGACTAAAACACGAGAAATCGGAACTACGAACCAATGATAGAGAGAAGAATACTTTCTGGCTGAGTCCTATTAATTGATCATAAACTTCTGTTATAGTTATACATCAAGTTAGACTAGAATTTATGACTGAATAATCACGATTTAGACAAGGTATTTTGGGTGGGGTGGGAGGTGAGAAGAGGCATCAGTTTGCCAGTTCGGTCAAGTCCAACGTGGAGTTCAAGAAACTATCTAGATAGAGATTTATAAGAAAAGAGCAGCAATAAGAACAACAACTATGCCTCAATCACAAGCTAATTGGGGTCAATGTATGAATCCTAACTATCCATTTCACTCTATTAGGATCTGTATCATTACTTATATTCAAGAGATTTATATGAAACCTACATAGAAAAGCCACATCAATAATATCGAATAAATAGAGATGTCTGGTTTGAAACCTCCCTTTCTGCAGCCAACAGTTTGACTACTAATAAATATTCTGATTACAGATAGATGCAAAGTTAAAACAACTGATAATTCTTTCATTTTGAGGAAATTTGGTGAATTACTTGAACCTCCCCCTAGTTTAGCAACAAAATGGACCTCCCACTAGTTTAGCAAAGACAAAATAGACCTCCCGTCTAGTTTAGCAAAAGCAAAATAGACCATGGCAGTCAGTAATTGCCAAGCTAAGATTAGGCTTTTGTGCATAAATATTACAGAAGTGGAACTCATTGAACGTATTACCTCTAGAAAGGGCATGAGTTCTGACCTCATCCATTTTAAACAGCTGAATTAACAGACTTCACTGCATTGGTGGTATCTAAGATCAAAATATCAAAAAGAGGGAGTGGGTGCTTCTTAAACTGGAGCTGAGGTCCATTTAGTTAGGTTAAGCTAGAATAAGTGTAAGTAATTCATCATAGATTTTACTAGCTGAATTTTAAGCAGTCCTCGAATGATTTTCTTCCTGGAGTGAATCTAAGTACTTGAATAACAATGATGTAAAAACTAAAACTCTTACAATGAACATGTTTTTTTTTGACAGAGATGAACGGGTCATTGATATCGATCATCACCTTCATGAATTTGGGTCCATTGAATATTACATTCAGGTAAGAGCCACAAACAACTAAAAGCACACATTCCATAGCTGGTTCAAGTTCATGGCACAAAAGACAAGGCTTGTCTGAAGGAAGATCCTTCGGACCGAAGAACAATTTAAGCAGCTATTTTTATATGAAATAATGACTCCAAGTTGAGAAATGCATTTTATTGCAAATTTTTGCTGATGTTAAATAATTCCAAATATTTGCATTGAAGTTTCTTTAACTTCGTTTTATTCTTAAAATATTTAATCAGTCCTCGATGTCGGATCCTGATCATACCTACTTATCAATATCAACTCCAATTCTGTCGCAAGCATTCCTGATCTCAACTCGGCTATCACGTTTCACTATGGAGAAGGTAAAGGCAATTAGTGCTGAAGTTGTGGAGATTGTTGAGCCTCCAAAAGAAGGATATCAGCTGACTTTACGACTCAATTTTGCTAGAATGTCGTATGGTAAAGGTTAGAAATTCCTCACATCAACTCTGTTCTCCCTCTCTCTTTTTCATGTTTTAAAAACATCTCAGAAGCAGAATGGTAGATCATGCAATAAACAATTCAATGTGGTACCACAAGAGAAAAGGAGAACCATTATAGCGGTCAGCTACATCCACTTTGTTATGGTGATAAGATGTAACTGAGCCATCGGTAGTGGAACAAAATTGAACTTCTTTCTAGTCAAGTAGTTGGAGCTTTGTAAGCTTATAATCACATCTTTCTTGCTGCTAGAACAGTTCCAGTTAAGATTAACTCTCTGTTGATGCAAGAAAATTGGACAAATGAGGTTTACCGAGCTGTTTTAATTATATATTTTTCTCGTCAACAATGAGCTTCACAAAATGAAGAAACTTCAGCAGAAAAAAGGAAGGACGGAAAAAGGAGCTCTATGGAGAGTCATGTTTACAAAAGTTCAAAACAGGGATACTCATGTTTTAATAGTTAAGATAAGAAATAAGATTAGTAATCAAGTTTAATGCAAATTGAAAAAAAAAATTAGAAATGGACCGAAGAAAATAATACCTGTCTTTAGATGCACGTTTCAGTTGGCCATTACTGAAACCAAACCCATCCATTTATAGATCTTCAAACTAAAATGAGCAGAGGCTGATTAAATGTACTGAAACCGGGAATTATTTATTGCAAAAGAGAATGTGCAGAAGATGGTTTCTACATCATTTTAACAACCTGGATCAAGTAAAGGTTCAAAATAATCTTAAAGAAAACCAGCAAATATATAGATGCAAGTTAAAACAAACTCAGATATATTATTACTGCTTCCAAGAGAGATCTGAATTATCTGACATCTTTATTTTATTCTGTTAAGGCAATTTCTTTCTGGATATTCAAATTTAAATCACTAAACTGTTTCCCCCCCTTCAGTAACGAATCAACAGTTACTTACGACTTTGATAATATTACACAGTGCAATGGTGCTCATAAGACTGTGTTGTATCATGTTCTTTTCAGAGTCGATAAAAACAATCACAGAAATTGCTGCTGTGCAAGGCGTAATTCTGAGTTCTCAGCTGGAAGAAATGCTGATGAATGTGAATTCACAAGATGTGGCTCAAGGGATGTACAAACCAATCAAACTTGTTTATCACCCAAGAGAGCCGTTTTATGTCATAAAACAGGTAATCCGCATTATGCAGTAACTTTGTTCAATCACCTTCACTGAAAATAAAACTTCAAATTTAAGGACAAATGAACAGCTATGCAGATAAGTAGCTCTGATCAATGTAAGACTAGCTAAGTTAACATTACCTCGGCAGTAGGTTGATCCACATTGGCAGAACATCAGTAAAGGGATTAAAATGAATTATGGGGAAGAAATAATGCTGCAACCCTTTTTATGAAAAACCAGTTCACTTACATGCAGGTAGAAATACAAAACCATGGTCCAAAAGTAACAAAATTATTCTACAAGCAAAGGGGAAAAAATGAAAGTAAGAACATCATATTTTCTGATACCAACAAATTTCAAGTCCATATCAAACCTTAATATCTGCAGAATGATTTATTGTTCAAACATCAAAATCTAACGTCTTACCGTCTTGAATTGCAAACTCTACTTGCGACAAACTTATTGCAAGTGGTATATTCACACCTAATCAATTAGCACTACATCAAATGTATACTATACGGAGAGTACACACCTTTTCTCATGCCAATTCAGGAAAGGAAGGACAGATTGCAGGCATTTCTCTTAAACGCACTGGAAGCATGTTGAAATCAAATTCTAAACTAGGCCATACAATACTTCCAAACTACTGCATATAGCTACTGCTTTATGCTAAGTTCAAAATAAGGCATATGAACAGCAACTAAATGACTGACTTTGGTTCAAGTTGCCATAATAAATTGCACTTGAATGAAGCGAAAAAATCTAAAAAGAAAAAGAATGTTGAGATCAATTCCTTCCTAAGATATGAGATTTGTTTGAGAGAATACAGCCTCATGCTTCTTAATATGTAACTCCACATTTGTGACAGCCCCAAAAAATCACGGCAGTATTCCCGATGCGCTTTAAGGAGAAAACAGATGTGATTATAGCTACAGCTTTCTTCCAGGTAAGACAATTTCATAACATGTAGGACTTTGCAATTAATAGCACATTTGACTTTATTATATTCAAGCATTAGGATAACTGACAGTTTCCCCAGCAGGAATTAATGGATGTTGCAAATTCAAAAGCATGTGCCAAGGCACCCCATTGCATCTGGTCCCCCATACCACCTCCTGAGCTAAGAGGAGAAGCAATTGAAGATTTAAGCACAAATGGAGGGTTTGTTTCTTTTGGTATAAACTTAAGTCCTATTAGCACCTCACATCTATACACAAATTACTATTTCTTCACCATAACTGATACATTTGATAAGGGCAAAAGAAATATGTTTTTGTTACTTCAGCTTTGGAGAAAAAACAGACTCCAAAAGCTCCTAAAACATGAGTGATGATATGAAACGTGACATTTAAAAAGAGGTCTACTTGTAAACTTAGAAGATGCATATATTAGTGTTCCGTTGACTTCTCTGAATCTTAGAATTGGAGTTGCTCTGATATTTATCATGTGCATTCACAGATATTACTTCACGCCATATTGAAGGCAAAAGGCTAGACAAGACTGTGTGGAACCTTCTGAACTTTTACGCATTTGTCAAAAATCATGTAAAGGTAAAAATCCTTCTATAGTCATGGCATTATGCCTACAAATAACTTATGCTAAATTCTGCATCAAACAGAGTACTCGAGGATTTATACAAAGAAGGATGAGAACATGTCTGAAGAGCCTAGTTGAGGTAAACAGCAGAACCTCTCTTATTCTCTGCACATTAAGATGTCATTGCAAAAATATGCACAGTGATGAACTACTATCTGATTGCAACTTGCAGGTCTTACAGAAAACAGGACTTCAAGATGACCAACAGATTAAAGAGATGAAAGGTATGAATATTTGATTCTGAGGTTAACATATATCTGAATGGAAAACCTAACGAGAAAATAACAACAAGAAAACAGTATGACAGGATTTATGATATTTATGCACATATAGTAGAAGCAAAGACCGACAAGAATTCTGTGGATTTATCATATATGTTTCATAATGGAAGAGCAGAAGACCATAAATTATATTAGTTAGAAGCCACATACCTTCTATATTTCTTTTTTTTTTTTGTTCTTATTTTTTCACTGTTTTGCTAACTCTATACATTCTTTTACTTTTACTTTCTCCTCGCTCTTTTTCAAACAACATTTGTGCAGGATACAAGCGCATGAAAAAATTGGTAAATTTCTCAAAGTCCAAGATACTACGATATAGAAGTGATTTCACCAGTAAACTTAAGAGGATCCGTTCGAGATTAAAAATCCATGGTTTTAGCCGTTTTCGTCGAAAATGGTTGACATTCCCCAGCTTCTCCTCCAAGACAAAATACAAAAAGCTGGAAAAAGATATTTCTCCTCAACATAATTAATGGATTCTGCTTATGGTCAGAGTCTTTCATCTTTCTTCCTTCTTTCTTCCTTCCTTGCTTCCCTCTTCCTGAGCCGAGGGTCTATCGGAAACAACCTCTCTACCTGCATTAGGTAGGGGTAAGGTCTGCGTACAGACTAACCTCCCCACCCACATGTTGGGATCAAACTAGGTTGTTGTTGTTGCTTATGGTCAGAGTCTTCCTCAGAAGTGACATGTGTATCCTTGAATCAGGATAGTTGTTACACTCTAGCATGTAAGATACCCCCATATTTGTCACTTTCTCAAATGTTGGAAATGCATATAGATTCCCTTGTACCATATACAAATTTTAAAGCACAATAAACGAGTTGGTTCGAGTTGTTTTATACTTCTATCACAGATTAAATCCAGATTTGCATATTACTCTAGTTGTTAAGTAAGATAGTTTCTTTGCTATTTGATGATCAACAGTTTGAAGGTGAATATTTAATGCAACTGTCCGTAGACATTAAATCAAGTTATTACCTTCTTACCATGGAATGGGATCTTACTCATAACTATTCCTCTATCAATTAGGCATTAGCTTTGATTTCCTTAAACATAAACATCAAACAATTGCGCAGACACACATCCTACAGTCAGAGATGTAGTACATATGACAAAAGCACGTAATGTTTTTCTCTTTTTCTTTTTTAAATCAGACAAAAGTAACTTGATATATGCGGTATAACTATACATACAAGAATCCTGAAAAGAAAAATTGCTCAGACTCTTGACACATTTGAAATATTTGAAGATAAGGTCTATGAACAAGTATTTTGATGTCACATTTGGGAACTGAAGCGCACGTATACAAGACTAGAAGTCAGTCTCCCTTGGCATTGACATGAAAGGGAAGCGAGAACTCTAATCGCAACAAATAGAGGAGCGGAAAAAAGAGAAAGAATTCTAACTTGATATCACAAGAAACAGTGAAAGTTAAGATTTTGATTTCGGATAATCCCAAGATAAATTGCTTAGGAATGCAGAAAACATGGTTCACTCATAACTATTCCCTGTTTGCATATGGACTCTTTCAGAAAAAAGAACTGCAGATGCTTTGGAGGAAAATCTAATCCTCCTTATAGCAAAGAGGCTATCTGTTTAACTGCCTTAGCTCGTTGGTATAATTTTCACTTGCAGATGATGTAAATGAACTTTTGGATTTCATGGGCTCCCCCGATTTGTATTAAGCATGGCCTTGCTTCTTTTGTAATCCACATCAGTCCTTCGTGCAAAAATAAAGATACCTACTTTTTTTTTAAAAACTTAGTACGACGATACTTACTTTAAAGACAGTTTGACTCAAGAAGTTCTTTTTTTGGCGACCAGCATTTTGCCATTAAATAACCAGAATGAAGACAGAAACAGAGAAAGACAACAATAATATAATGAACTGTAGATGCTCCCTTTCATTCAATAGTAAGAAGTGTCAGAAATGAAAATTCTCATACTAGTAAGGTACATTAGGAAAGGCATTGAAGCTCAAGAGAAACAAAAGGCTACAATTTCCTATATAGGATTTAAAAAAACATCTGCAAAGTCAAAACTTACAAATTCTGCTCTATCAAAGAACATCAGGACCTTCTCATTCTATCTCTAATTCAGGAAGCGGACGCATCAATACGCCCTCTGATCCAACCTGTGCTAGCAACGGTCCACTCGTATCACCACATCTCATCCTCTTACTCTTATTCAACAACGCAAACAACCCCAAGCTCACGATCATCACCACGACAACGTGCACTATAAACAACAGATTCATCAATGCAATTCCTCTCAACTTATTCTCATCAAGATCGCATTTAACATCATTCTTCCCCTTTGCTAATGCTGCCAAAAGATTCCCACACCCTTTTACAGTAAAAAAATCAGTATATAACAACAACCCCACTTGCAAAACCCAAGTCCCTTTCAATACAAGCACAGAGGAAAACAAAAACTCCACGAAAAAAGCACATGGATTTACTGCTAAACACAAACAACAACCAGCACAAACAAGTCCCAATTCTCCTAAATGTCCATACACATTACCACTAAGGCCAACAAGTCCTTTCCCATTCATTAGGAATTCAACAGCAAAAGAAACACCAGCAAAACAGTAAACAAAACTATCAAGAATTGCATAGAGATCAAAACTTTCTTTATTTATGATGAGAATTAAGAGTACCCAAAAGAGGAAAATGACTAAAGATTGCTGCAAGAATGAGAATTTATAAGTTATGTTGGTGCCTGAAAAAGCTAGGAATAGAAATACATGAGAAAAAGAGGCAATTGGAAGGATGATAAGAAGAGAGTATAAATCAAGATTTTTCCATTTGGGTTCTGAGAAATACCATGCTCTTGATCTATAGATTGATGGGTTTTTGAGGTAATTGGAAATGCAGCAAAAGAGACGGCGAATGCCTAGTGTAAAAAGGAAAAGGAATGCTGAAAAATGGGTTGCTAATGACATTTCAAACAGAAATGTGTATGGGATTTGATGAGATTAAGGAGAAATATGAATAATTAAGATTGTTTCAAATTCATCAATGGTGATGTTTTTAGCAAAAGTCAATACGTGAAGATCACCAACGCCGGCTGGTGGCAAGGAGCCAAAAGAGAAAAGAAACCTTAAAATTTTGAAAAAAAAAGTGTTTATTATCTATGAACATCCCAAGTTTGGAGTTATGCTACTATGACCCTCCACTTTTTAAATGTTATCCAAGGCTCCCTTCATCTTGAGACGTACTAAAATGGATACCCCAAGTTTAGAGTTATGCTACTCTGACCCCCCCTCTTTTTAGAAGTTATAAATGCTCCCCTTCATCTTGAAACTTGCTAAAATTGAAATACTGACACATCATCTATAACATTGGGAGTATAATTTAACAAATAATCTTTACTCTAATGTTCGAAGTTGTGCTTATCAATGTTAAAAATTCTCTGTGTTGGGGATGGTAAGCTCATAAGCAACTCAAAGAAAGAATCAATCTTCAGCATCCAATGCAAAATTTTCCTAGAAAAATAAAACGAAAATTTGCTGGTTAATTGCTCTTTCAGCACATTTGAAGCTAGCACCTTAACCAAATGTTGTGTTAGCCTTTTGGACTTGAATGATTGATCAAGGAGTTTCTATTTCTTCCATAAATACATGCTAAATCAACATAGTCAATTTGTAACAAAATATGGTGGAAACTCTTTTGAACACTTTTATTATATCAAAAGAATATATGTTAAGATTCATGCATGTATATGGTGTTAGTATATTGTATTTGTAAAATAATTTTAGAGAAGAAAAATAACGTATAAACAGAAATGTAGAAGAAACAGAATTTAATCTGAGCCCACTGAATTCACAGTGTTTCTTTTAGGAACTTAATCCTCTCCTAGTACCCGAGGTTGTGGATTATTTCCTCCCACGATAGAACGAATTACACACTGGTGTAGCGGTGCTTCAAACCCCAGTGTTTCAGCGAACACAATGATCGGTAGCAAATAACACTTAATGTTGCTTTCTTTGTAGTTAAAACAATGCAGAAGAGAGGAGGAGAATTCAGAATTTCGCATGGAAAATCTGAGAGAATAGTGTGCTATTTATAGCCAACATGTTAAGGTTAAACGAAGAGGTGCAACTCTTCAGAAGGGCTATCATGACTGTTTGCGTAAAACGGTCATAACGTAAATGACTATTTACGCAAAATAAAACGGGAATTCGAACCGTAGAGGAAACTTAATTTTTCGTTACATGAACGGAGAACGGGCGTGGAAGAAACGGATAATTTGGATTTAATATTAATTTTATGTTACAAAAAAATGAATATTTAATAATATTACGTTAATATTTACTATTAACAAATAAATTTGGTCCAAAAAATTAATTAATCAATCGTTTGACCAAATCCGAAGTCGAGCGAGCGACGACGATGACGGCGCGAGGCTTGCCTTCTTCTTAACTCTTTAAGAGCTAGAAGAAGAGCAATTATATATATACTCATTAGAAGTTTTTTCCTCTTCTAATATGAGACAATATCCTTTGTCAAGGAAGAAAACTAAAATGACCCATGACAAGTATTCCCTAGCATCTTATTTAAATTGCTTTCATATTATTCTTATCTATATTAATATTCACATTTGCGAGTAAAAGTCTCTTTTGTCATCTCGCATTAATTAAAATCAACTCAGGTGAACCAAATCAATTGCTTGAGGCCTTCTTCTACAAATTCAACTGTTTTAACTTTATAATGCAAATTTAGTTTAAAAAAATGTAAAGTCTGAAATTAGGTACACGCACACTATCATTTTTCAATCTGATATGTGTACGAGAACTAGAATAAAATATAAGGACATGGTTATATAACACCCTTTTTGGGGGTTAAAGGTTATAATTACTCGCCTTTCTCACTTTGATTCGTTTCCAAAAGGACATGGTTAATTATATGTGAAATGCATATATACATTGTTACGTGTAAGGGTGTATATGGGCTGGGTTGGTTCGATTTTTATCAAAACTAAACCAAACTAATTATATATCGATTTGAATTGGTTTGGTTTTATCGGGTTCTCGGCTTTTTTTTGGTTACTTGAATATTATTCCAATCATAATTTGTTAAAGTTATAGATAAGGTTTTGATAAGTGAATATATGTTTAGTAAATATTGAAAAAATTGACAAACATATGGTCTATTAAAATATTTTAATGGGAAATTTTTTTGAGTGATACATGATAGTTATTTTCTTAGTCTTCTAACAATAATTTTCGTTAATGTACGATTTCTAGGTTAATACATGAGAGGATCCCAACAATTCAATATTTTTTTTAAAAGAAAATAAGTCTTAGAAATATATATAAAAATTATATATTTATATATCGGTATGGTTAATACCAAACCAAGTCAAACTAAATCTAGTCGGGTTTTTTAATCGGTTTGATTTGGTCTTTCAGTTTGGTGCGGCTTTCCAGTTTAGTTTCAACACCCCTAGTTACATGCATCTTAAAATCAGGTAAATTGACCATTGTCATATTATCATGTTTCTAAGTTATTGGATTATCTCACACTATTAAGTGAAAATTTTAGTACTTATACCTTTTAACCTATGCACCAAAAGTTCAGTACTTTGTGACGTTCACACAAATTTTTTGAAAATTTTATTGAAATTTGGAAAAAGATTCTGAAATAATAATGTGATTGTTTGTCGTTTTTAAGAAATTCTTTTCTGATTCCAAACTCAAGACTGCGTTTAAATTAAAGGACAGAAGCATATGTTTCTTAGAAATTTCATTGGACATACTGCTATTATTATTAACGGCTGGAAATGCTACTTTTCACATGCATCAAATATGAAACAAAAAGACATATATGACTACAAATACAAATTCAAATTTCCCACCTTGAGTCAAACTATATATGTACTCTTACTTGTCTTCAAAAGTTTTGCACCGTCCAATTTTCAACTAATTGCATCCAAGAAATTCCAAGTTTCTTGGATCATCAAGATTTCGTGTATAATTCAGAATCATAGAGTTCCACAAAAAATATGTAGCTACAGCTAAAATTTGAGACGATCTTTGGTCCATATGATGTTTAATTTAAAGTATATATATTTCTATGTATATCGTCTTATATTTCATTTTTGTTTCATGAGTTTTAGATGTTAAATATGATGATTTATATTAATTTAAAGTGTTATTATGTGTGGGAATGATTCGGGATCAATTGGGGTCGAAACGCGCAAAATTAGAGCCAAAACGGACGAAACCGGAAAAATTGCGAAATTGGGTGCCACAGGCAGCGCCCAGCCCAACCTGTGGCGCTGTGGGCAGTACCTAAATTAGGAGTAGCGTCGTGGTGGGCGCCCGACGCTACCCTGGGCGCCGATGACGGGAATTTCTCCTATTTTGACCAGGACTCGGTTAATTTGACTCTAGACCTACCCAACACGTATAAAAGCAAGTCTAAACTCAATTTTGAAGGGAGGACGCGACTTTTAGAGGAAAACACAAGTATAGAGCCGCCGTTGAGGCCGAGTTTCATCTTTTCTTCCACCAAACTTAGTAATTTTTATGTTTCTTTGTATGATTTGTTGTTTTGCTACCATGTCTATGTGGAGCTAAACTTCACGTTCTAGGGTTGTGGTTCTTTCATGAATATTGTTATTCGAATATTGATTTTGACTTCTTAGTTTATCGCATTGGCTTATTTAATCAATCTTGTGCTTAATTATTTGATTGCTTGATCATCAATTGAATACTATCTGCGAATCTAGAGTTGAACTCGAAAGTGGGAATTCTAGATTGCATATAGGATTGAGTTGAGCAAGTTCTTGAACCTGGGCATCGGGGAACGGATTCGCGATTAGGATAGACATATACCTGATTGCCTCGTTTGGTTGATTTTTACAGGAATTATAAATGCGTTCTTGTTAGTTCTAATTCTATAGACATATAGGCGACAGATTCTTATGAGCAATATTAACTCTGTTAACCAATAAACCAAATAAATTAATTAGTCAATTCAATTGAAGAATACAATATGATTGTTAGATAGCCCATAACCCTAGATCGTTTTCATCACATTGATAACATAAAAATCTGCTCTTCCTCTGTTTAAAGTTCATTAGTTATTTTCCTTTTAGTTTAATTATTTTAGTATTACTACATTTGGGTTTAATCCTTGTTTAGATAATTAGGATAGTCTAATTTAGTTAATAATTAATCACAAGTCCTCGTGGATTCGACATCCGACTTTTAATCACTTTATTACTTGACGACCGCGTATATTTGCGTGTGCGTTTGGCCGCAACAAGTTTTTGGCGCCGTTGCCGGGGATTTGGAAATTAGCTAGTTTATAGATTAGACTTTTAATTACAAGTTTTATTTTTTTTCTTCTCTTTTTGTAAATATTTTATTTTTATAACTATTTGATTTTTTTCTCTTAGTGTGTTTCTGGTTCTCTCAGCATGACATATGCGGATGAAATATATGGAGGTAAGGTTATTGAGGAAGACGCTTGATTGACGGAAGACTTTTATGGCCCGTATTTTTGGGCTTGTCATGGCCTGACCTCTTAGAGATATGAATTTGAATATGGGAGTAAAGGTTAGTATTGGGATGGATATTCTCGATTAGGGGAATCTGCGGAACGACTTTGTCTTCTAACAACGTTGGTAAATGAATGGTCTAAGGAGAGAGTTGAACTTGCACAAGAAATTGACAGGTTTGGCTTGGCTGTGCGTAACTTAGATGCAAATTTGAGTGAAAAGGTTGATGCGTATAACGACCAACAATTTAATAATGAGTTGTGTGAAGCTGAAAAAAATCTTCTAGACCAAATTGAGGAGCTAAAACAAGAATACCAATCACTAGATCATGTTTTTCTTGAGGATGCCAATATTGAGAAGAGTAATATAGAGTCATATGAGGGAGTAGATAACATTACTTTGAGAGACTTGTGTGTGTGCACATATGAGGATGTAAAGAGTAATACAATTCTAGAGTTAGAGCGTATTGGTCCTCATTTCATACATTTTTCAACATTGTCTTTGGATGATGACATGGAAATCGAGTCATCTGAGCCTTTGGAGGAGCCAGTGGATGAGGAACGAGGTGTTTACACTTTGGATTTTGTCGTGCTAGAGAGACAGAATTACATACCTCGTTCGAAGGCCAAGAAGTGTAAAATGTGATATTGGTTGTTTGGCCCAATTACAATTGTCCCACCAACCCAGGAGCATAACAGAAAACTTGATGCCAAATTAGGGGTACAATTCAGAAGTTCGAGATGGAGACAAAAAGTGGTTCAAGTCGTGCCGCGATGTTAAATCAGGCGCTTGTTGGGAGGCAACTCAGCTTTACTGCTTTCTTTTATTTTTGTTTATTTTTTATTTTATTTTATTTTTATTATTTTGTAGTAATTTTTTTTTTGTAGGATTATGATCATAGGAAGCAAAGCCATTGGAAGAGTGCAAAAACGAGCTAGATGGTTGGAAATAAGTGTGGGGCGCCCGCACAAAGGACCATCCTTGGGAGAAGTCTGAGTACCCCGTGAGCTGCTTGTGCTTCGGCCTTTGGCCTTTCAGGGAGTTTCTTGTCCACCCTCGTTATTTTTTTTACTTTATTTGTGCATTGGGGACAATGCACTCTTTTAAGTGTGGGGTGGGAGAAATTCCTTTAGATCATTAGTAGTATTACATTAGTATGTTAATTTCTTATTTTGTAGGATAGTTAGGTAGTATCCCTTGGTTTTTCTTTGGGCACCGGTTCTTTTCCAAGGGTGTAGCTCGAACCGGACACTTTAAACTTTAATTTTTTTTAGGAGTAGTTAGGGAGAAATTGAGTAACTTGAAAATACCCACTGACATGTTTGGTGCCAGCATATTAGGTAGACATACATTCTGCTTCCCCTTGTATTGAGTTTGACATGTGATTGACATGTGATGCTTAAGATTAAATAGCCTATTTTGCGACGCTTTAGCTCAGTTGCTTGACTTGTAAGCCACATAGTGTAATATTGCTTAATTTTCTCAATTATGTATGCTTGCTTGACTTGAGATTTAAACAAAACCATTGTGATTGGTCCATGTGCAATGTGTGTGTGAGGTTTAGTTATCTTCTATGCTATCCGGTGTAGTCTAGAACTTGCCCCGTGTGTTAATTGAAGCAAAATTGTAAGTTATGCTAATCTAGGAGATGACATAGGCATTTTCTTGCTTGTTTATGGATGTACTTGTCCACAAAAATAAAAAAAATTCATTGATAGCCCCTTTGAGCCTTTTGAACTTTTCTTTGGTACCCACATTACAAGCTGTACCCCTATTTTCGTTCTTAAATTGAGATTTTTGTACCTTTACTTCCTAAGGTACTCGTCGCAAAAAGAAGTAGGGTGAGATATTGGGGATTAGTTTTGAGTGGAGCCATAGAAGGGCCCTTTGGTGCATTAAAATTGAAATCAAAAGCCACTAGCCAATGAACTTTTATGTATGGAGTGTGTGGAGAGAAAAATATTATTGTAAAAGAAAGAAGAAAAAAATGATAGAAGAAGTATGTAGAAAAAGATATACACCTCCAAATTTTATTAATATGTGGTAGTGAGAGTATAGAAGTGCTTAATTGAAAAAGGGCTATGTTGAATATGGGTTGTGGCATGTGAATTGGTTGAGCAGAATATGTGTTGAAATATGAATGTAGTGTATTAAAGTACTTAGGAGGGTAGCCACTATTCTTAAATATATCCTATCCGTCCCTTAGCCTACATTACAACCTTAAAAGTCCTAATTGATCCTAGATTTGGCTAACTTAAATTAGTAGAGATCTACACTAAGGGCAAGCTTATGGTACGACCACGAGATGCATATGAATCCTTTGTGAGAGTGAGTGAAATTTTTGTTCAATTGTGTGATGTCCTTAAATTATGTTCAAAAGCATATTTGAATGTGTGGACTAGTTATATTCATTCTTTGTTGTTGGTGAGAGCACATGATTTCATGAGCAATTGGTAATGTTGTAAACTTTCTTGTTGAGTAATTGCGTGAATTGAGAAAGCTTAGTGGTTACAAGTTGACTTTTGAGGTTTGGTGGGTGCAAATAGGTTGTTGGCATGAGTGATTAACGTGTTATACTTGGACATGTTTAAAGAAGGGGAAGAATGTGAGTTTTTGTATGTTCATATTTGATTGCCGGTATCGATCATAGTCAAGTGGTGAAGTATGTGGTTTAAAAGTAAAATACTCCTTCATAATGAACTTTGTACATGTTGAAGGGTAGTAGATTGTCCCATTGCTTAAGGACGAGCAAGAGTCTAAGTGTGGGGTGTTGATATTTAGCTTAAAGTGTATATATTTCTATGTATATCGCCTCATATTTTACTTTTGTTTCGTGAGTTTTTAGATGTTAAATGTGATGATTTATATTAATTTGAAGTATTATTATTATGTGTAGGAATGATTCGGGATCAATTGGGGTCGAAACGCGCGAAATTAGAACCAAAATGGACGAAACCGGGAAAATTACAAAATTGGGTGCCACAGGCAGCGCCCAGCCCCACCTGTGGTGCTGTGGGCAGTACCTAAATTAGGAGTAGCGCCCTGGTGGGCGTCCGACGCTACCCAGGGCACCGATGACGGGAATTTCTCCTATTTCGACCGGGACTCGGTTAATTCGACCCTAGACCTACCCAACATGTATAAAAGCAAGTCTAAACTCAATTATGAAGGGAGGGCGTGACTTTTAGAGGAAAACACAAGTATAGAGCCGCCGTGGAGGCCGGGTTTCATATTTTCTTCCACCAAACTTAGTAATTTTTATGTTTCTTTGTATGATTTGTTGTTTTGCTACATGACTATGTGGAGCTAAACTTCACGTTCTAGGGTTGTGGTTCTTTCATGAATATTGTTATTCGAATATTGATTTTGATTTCTTAGTTTATCGCATTGGTTTATTTATTCAATATTGTGCTTAATTATTTGATTGCTTGATCACCAGTTGAATACTATCTGCGAATCTAGAGTTGAACTCGAAAGTGGGAATTCTAGATTGCATATAGGATTGAGTTGAGCAAGTTCTTGAACCTGGGCATCGGGAAACGGATTCGCGGTTAGGATAGACATATACCTGATTGTCTCGTTTGGTTGATTTTTACAGGAATTATAAATGCGTTCTTGTTAGTTCTAATTCTATAGACATATAGGCGTTAGGTTAGCTTGAATAAGAGAGTAAGAACTCGACAGATTCTTATGAGCAATGTTAACCCTGTTAACCAATAAAGCAAATAAATTAATAAGTCAATTCAATTCAAAAATATAATATGAATGTTAGATAGCCCATAACCATAGATCGTTTTCATCACATTGATAACATAAAAATCTGTTTTTCCTCTGTTTAAAGTTCATTAGTTATTTTCCTTTAAGTTTAATTATTTTAGTATCACTAAGTTTGGGTTTAATCCTTGTTTAGATAATTAGGATAGTTTAATTTAGTTAATAATTAATCACAAGGCCTCGTGGGTTCGACATCCGACTTTTAATCAGTTTATTACTTGACGACCGCGTATACTTGCGTGTGCGTTTGGCCGCAACACCATACGAGTCATTTTACGTGTCTTGATTAATTTGATTGGGCATGAAATTTAATAATATCAAAACGACTTTTGAATGGTGTAATCTTGTAAAAATTGCGCGGGGTACCCTATTTGGTCGCCCCCATTTAACTTATACCCGCTTTTTTAAAACTTTTAACTTGTAGCCACTTTTTAAATAACTTCAGCTCCCCTTTCCCTCGCTGAGCTGAAGTTCACTAGTTAAGCTGAAGTACGCCAGTTATAAAGACAGAACTTCAGCATACGAGGCTGAAGTTTCCCAGTTTACAAAGACAAAGCTGCAGTTTTGTCTTTGTAAACTGGGGAACTTTAGCCCCGTATGCTGAAGGTTTTTGTCTTTATAACTGGGGAATTTCATCCCCATATGCTGAAGTTCCTCAGTTACAAAGACAAAAACTTTAGCTCTAGAGCTGAAGTTTCCCATTTACTAGAGGTGAAGTTCCCCAGTTACAAAGACAAGAACTTCAGTTCTAGAGCTGAAGTTAGTTCCCCAGTTACAAAGACAACAACTTCAGCTCTGAAGTTCGCAAGTTACTTCAGGCCCGTCTACTAGAATGCTGAAGTTTTGCATAATTGTCTTTGCTACTGCAGCCCCGCATGCTAAATTATGCGCAAAAGCGGGTACGAATGTAATTTTTTTTACAAAGCAGGTATAAGTTAAAACGTGACACAAAAAATTAAGTACGGATGCAAAAGTCCCTGTAATCTTAGAAGAAACGTGTGTATAACATTCCAAAAATACCTTTTGAATCTTGCGATTTTAAAATTACAACGTCATTTCTATAAGAAGTGTAAAATAGGAATATTATAATTAAAAACTTATATTTTTAAGGCAAATAAGACACGTAAAATGTATTTAAAAAAAAAAAAAAAAGAGATTATGAACAAAATTCATCTAGTGGAATTTTGTGTCGAACTTACCACGTCTCCTCAAGTGTTTTGCATCGTCCATCCGTAAACAACACATGTTCAAATTGTTTCTATCATCAGTTTAAAAATTAAAAACTCGACCTTGCGATACGTCAAAAATATTGCGATGCATTTAAAATTACATAAATAGTTTTGTTTCTATTAACCACTGTGCCTCGACTTCAAATATATTGAGATCGGCTTTATTAATTATTATGGTCGATATTAATCCATTTAACTCTACTCAATCTAATTAATATTATCATATAAGTTTATCTAATACGAAAAGTTCTTTACATTTTTTTTTTCTGACGTATAAATATTTGACATACCAAAAAACTATTGACGAACATAGGAAAGCTAAAAAAAAAATATTTAGAAATTAATTTTTTTTTCATTTAAGCGGTTCACAAAATTCATTAATTATAATTTCTAGAAAAATGTTCAAGCTCTTCAAAATTGGGACTCATAATTCGTGATTTTCTTGATCGAACGGCCACCATTTTACATGGATGTTGAAGATTGTAATAGTGGAACCCACACGGAGAAAAAGAACCACTAGAAGAGAAGATACAGATCTCCAAACAGATGGGATGGAAAAAAAATATGTGGACCATAGAAAACAAGAAGAATCTTATTATTATTTATTATTATTATTATTCAAGTAAAATACTTCCTACGTTTCAGTTTATGCGAACTTTTTTTTTTTTGGCTCGCTAAAAAAAAATGACTCTTTTCTATATTTGTAAATAATTTAGCTTAAACTTCAACCACACAAATTATTTTAGATTTCTTTTTGATTTATTTAGGACTATAAATTTAAAACGTCTTTATTTTTTTCTTAAACTGCGTGCACGAACGAAGTGAGTACGTATATAGGTGGAAAAATCAAAGTACAACAAAAAAAATCAAGCCAGCCAGTACAAATTGTGTGGCTCTCAATATTCCCATCTTCACCTTCCTTTAATTTCCTTCACTAGCACTCAATAAAAACCAAAGGCTACCAAGTTTACAACCAACCCATTCTTCTCATAAACCACAAAAAGAAAAACCTTTTATAACTCAAGAAGTTGTAAAACACACCCACAACAACAAAAGAATTCCCCTCTATTATCACTTCAATATTCAAGATTTTAAGTATTTTCAATGGCAACAACTACAACTTCCATTTCAGCTACTACTACTTCTTTTTCTTCATCTATTGGTGGTGAAGATTATGCCTTACTTGCTAGAAAAATCCCAACGAACGTACGTATGGGAAAGCCAGTGAGATCAAGGCCAATGATGGGGAATGTTAATGAAGGGAAAGGATTATTTGCTCCTATTGTTGTTGTCACTAGAAATATTGTTGGCAAGAAACGTTTCAACCAGCTTAGGGGCAAAGCTATTGCTTTACACTCTCAGGTACTAACCATTTACTAGCATTTCTTTTTTCTTTTTTTGTAAAAAGTAATTAACGATTATGATCGATAAGTCATGGGTTTGAGCTCTGAAATCAACCATCAGGGTAAGCATAGGCTGCCGACATCACCTTCCCTGTGCTTTTCTAGGCCCTACGATGAATGCGGGATGCTTCGTGCCTTTAGTGTCGAGTTTGCGCCAGGCTATTTCATTAAATACCTATTTTCTCAAACCAACATATATATCGAATAACTTGATTTGCTCACCATATGGACATAAATTACTTTTTTTGGTCTCTGCACAAATTTTAATATCGACCTTCTTTTGTTTTGTTTTACACTCACTTCATTGACTACAAAACGCTGTGCCTTTTTCCTCCTGTATTCTTGATTTCTTAGTAGTGGCAGAATTTGGGTAAATCTAGTTTTTGCATTAGTCTTTCTTAATTTGATGTTATTGAATGCTCTAATAATGTTCTAATTTGGAAATAAAGTCAGCAAATTATCACAGTTGTTTGGTAAAGATGATCAAATATAAATTAATTTCAAGATATAAAGACAAGTATGTGTTATTTTCAAATTGAGAACTAAATCTTTAGTTTTGTCTATTTGGATTGATTTTGAATTTATGGTTCAGATTTATAAGTTTCAAATCCTTAAAATTTTATCGTGTCAGTTAGAATGAATTTGAAACAAAGTGCGGTATAAGATTGTATTTCCAATTCAAACTTGTTTTTTTATGTTCAAAATAAAGGCAAATGCTTTGTGCCAAAAGATATTAAGTCTACTTCTTGCACCAAAGAGGCTTTGGTTCTCAAAATTCTAATATTACTGTTCTAAATAAGTAGGTTATGTTTTTGTAATCTTGAATTTGACTAAATGTCCTGTAACATCGAACTTGATCAATTTATCTTTTAAAATAAACTTGTTAATAGAATATTTACAAGAGAATTACTTTAAAATGATAACAAAATAATTCATACTTAAAAGATTTTATCGAGGACAGTTTGTAATTGGATGTTCTAAGATAAATGTAGTGTTTGAGTATCCAAAAGAATAACCAAGAGGCCAAGAGGTCAAACTTCGAACATCAATGCTACAATTTTGTCCAAGATATATAATACTAAAAAAGAATTGTGTATGGTGCTTTTCTAGAGCTAAGGGTTTATCGGAAACAATATCTCTATCTCAACAAGGTAGGGGTAAGGTCTGCCTACACGTTACCCTTCCAAAATCCCATATAGTGGGAATATACTGGGTCAGGTGTGGATGCACGTTTGATGAAGCGGTGTCGCGGGATACCGCTTCGTCGGAAAACCTTACTAAATATATATATTAATACCGTGAGAAAAATGGATAAGTAAGAAAAAATGACACCACTTGGCATAAATTGTCTCTTAGCTGGTTGGTTATGTGCTTGAGTTTGTTTTAGAAGGTCAAAGGTTTGAACCTCAACTAGCACTTATTTTTTTGCAAATATTTGAGAGTCTTGTGGTTAAAAAGTGATTAAGTAGATTTGATCTCAAGACCGTTTCTAACTTAAGACTCAACAAAATTAATAGACTAATACTATTTCTTGTCCAAAAGTATAATAATTAAAGTTATTATTCATGTTTTTCTGTAAATTTCGATATTGCTTACAAAAATTCCCGCATATGGCCGTACTGGGTATGTTATCGTTGTCGTTGTCGTTGAACTGTGTATGGTATTTGATTTTCAGGTAATCACAGAGTTCTGCAAATCAATAGGAGCAGATCAGAAACAAAGGCAAGGATTGATCCGACTAGCAAAGAAGAATGGTGAAAGACTTGGATTTCTAGCTTGATATCAGCTTTATATATTATATTTGCCATGGGAAATGTTGTTATGAGCAAATAGCTTTACTTGAAAAAACAACTCAATCTTGATACAACTTAGTTATCTGTACTCTTCAAACATATATGCATTGTAGTCTACTAGGCATGCCTTCTTGTTTTCAACACTTGGATTGCATCCATATTCATCGTATATATTAACCTTTTTGAAGAATAACCAAGTACGTCATATATTTTCGAAAACAACAACATACGGAGGAAAATGTTTTTCTTGGAAAATAAATGATTTTCTTACTAGTTTTTCGTTGTTTGTTTACGTAGCAAAAACTATTTTTGAAAAATATATAATTGAGGTAAACACTATATTAGACGAAATGAGTAATGGCGAGGAGGGTGGTAGGTCGGAGTCTATAGGAGCCGAAGTAATAGTGGCGATGCTAGGGGGGAGGGGTGGTGGCGGCTGGGAGGGGTAAGGGGGGGGTGAGGGNGGTTGGGAGGTGGAGGTGGGGGTGGGAGTGGGAGTAGGTGGGTGAGGGTAGAGAATAGGGTGGGGAAGGTTGAGAAAGAGTTTTGAAAAATGTTTTTGCTCCTTTTGGTAGGGAAGTCATTTTTCTCCGATCCAAAGAAAATAAATTCATGAGGACAATATTTTCTAAAATATCTTAGCCAAGCAAACATGGAAAATGTCTTATGCACGGGGAGACATGGAATCTCTGTCTCTCTTATGTTAAGTGGGAGGTTCAGAATACGCGAACCAAACTATTTAATTACCGGTTTAAACACAAATTCTTCGAGTTTTTTAAAATGACATTTCCATATTCAAAAACCTTACATGGAGTACTATAAGTCACAATTGTAATTCATTTAAAACATTTAAAAGAAATTTGAAAAAAGAAAAGTTAAAAAAAATTCTGTAACTCTCCAAACACTGGGTCATAGAAGAGAGAACAAATGGAGCACACCAATTTGCATCATTGATAATTCCTCTCGCACAAGGCAACTCACGCAAGGATGGCTTTTGAGGGAGAAATTCAAGTTGAATGGGTGCAAACTAAAAGCCAATGAATATTTGGAAGAGAATTGTATTGAATGAGTTTATTTTAAGTGCTTTTAAGTTATTTTGTAGTTTTGGATAAAAAGTAAAAAAGTGCTTTTGAGCAGTTGTTTTTAAGTTCATCTATATATAATAAAAGGAGAGGCAAAAGAACAATATTAAGACAAGTGGCTTAACCACAAAAGGCCAAGTGGCATTAGGACAAGTTAATAAATAATCATATTAGTAAATGTATAGTACTAAGTACTTGCTAATTTAATAATAAAAAAGAGTAATAAGGAACAAATAATTTATTTGATTAATTTTTAATGTGTATTCTTTTGTTTTGTATAAATCTTATAAAATTTCCGTACACTACATGAAACAATAAAATAATTTAATATATTAGATCACAACTTTAGAAGAATAATATTCTGTTAAATTATCCACGCATCGCGCGGGTTCTAACACGAATATGGCAAGAATAACCCAAAAGCCTAAAATTAAAATTCCTAATATATGGCTTATGCTAAAAAATCACTTGAAATAAGCTCAAAGACGTAAAAGTAACGAACAGATTTTGTACTTATAAGATTATTCTTTCTTAAATTCTCAAATGGATGCAAAACAACAAGTCTCAAGTAGTCATTTTCTTTTTCCCGTCTCAAAAATAAAATAAAATTACAGACTCTTTGAGAGCCCAAGACGTTTGAGTGGTAACTATTGTGTTGTATGATTAAGTGCAACAAATTTTGGTAGCAACTTAAAAGTACTTTTTAAGTTTTAGCCAAGTAATAGCCTCACTAAAGCAGTTCATTTTGCTACTATCATTTTTCTAAGACGATTTTCAACAACTTAGATTTTCATTACAATAAGTAAGCTACATATCAAATTAGTTATCAATGGACTCGACTTTTTGACAGGAGAAGTCCTTGGCTTTGAGGAATGAAAACTGCAAAACTCTCATCGCTAAATTAATACATGGGGCAGACTCCAGATAAGTAACAAAGAACCAAACATAATCTTTAACACAATACATCCAAAGATCCATATCAAGTACGAATAAATTTAAAAAAAAAATCAAAATTTTGCAGCAGACAAGCGCAAAACTGTGCTAATCGTACAATTTTCAGTATTGGAAAACCTAGGGACCGGTGTCAATCCCACACGATAAAGGAATTCACACAGTATATCGGCTCTTAGCTGACCTTTCCCTTTTAGAGTCATCCTGCAACAACCAAAAGAAAGGTTGATTACGAGAGAAAAATTAACAGGAGGAAAGATAAAAGACACTTGACTTTGCAACAATGGTAAGCGACAAGGGAAGTTACATGGAAACTATAGGATATTTTTTCAGCATCGATGATCTCCTTCCACTTCCTACCAATGCTCATCTGCAGCATAAAACCAACCGGTTATATATAATTGCAAAACCACAATGCATCAAGTGTAGCATCATGCCAAAAAACAAAGGTTAAGAATGAAGATTGTTGATATCCAGACATGTTACATAGGTTAGATGCAGGAAAACATACGCAGTCAGACAACAATAAACAAAAAAAGGGAACCTAACGGAGCAATATATTCGAATATAAATTGAAACCTTGTGTATTCCAATATTGTAAGATGAACATGTCTGGTTAGATGAGCAGTCAGACAGTGCTAAACGAATGAAATACAAGAACTTATGTCTAAAACTCCAAGCTGCATATTCAGAGGGAGAAAGATAATTCCCCATTAGTTTAGCANNTTTTTTTTTTTTTTTGGGGGGGGGGGGGGGGGGGGGGGGACAAATATTTTAGCAAATATGGGAGAAGAGGGTCATATAGGATATCAGAATTAAAATCATATTAAGCATGAGCGTGGGAATTAAATCATCCTTAGCAAGTACACACAGGAGAAGGTGCTTTTAAAAAAAAAACAAGCTAGAATTAGGTACACAACTTTATTGGTTCAGCTGCGCCACAGCACTATGAAAAGAACTGTACTGCTGTGGTATATGTATCATCTAATGATATTGTAAATGAATGAAACTGCTAGGTGAGGTTGAAGAAATACTATTTCAGCTTAGCTGTTTCTTTGTCTTTTTATTCTTAAAATAGGCCTATTGCAGTTTACCACCCTGACGAGTTTTTAAACATTTTAAGAGGCCTTCAAGGAAAAGAAAAAAAGAGAAAAATCACTAATTCATCAAGGCAACGATAAGAGAAATGGTTTATGTCCCAGGTACAATATTAGGTTATGTGTCTTTTGTCCTTTTTCAGTTAATTCTTTCTAGTGTACACGTTTCCATTCGAAATCCCTCTTCCCACCCCCAACCTCAAAAAAAGCTAAAATGTTAAAAAGGTGAAAGGGAGGCTTGGAGCAACAGTAAAGTTGTCTCCGTATGACCTATAGGTCACAGGTTCGACCAATGATGAAATCAGCAACTGATAGTGTCAAGGTAGGCAACCTACATCCCACCCACTTGGGTTGCGGCTCTTCACCGAATCTTGCGTAAACGCGGGGTGCATCATGCACCAAGCTGCCCTTTTTTCTAAAATAAATGTTAAAAGGTCGTCGTAACACTATAAATTTATTATAATGTTCAAGTCGCAAGGTTAAAAGATTGCATAGTACAACCTTAAAATCCAGATAGCAAATTTCCCAAATCCATAATCATTAACTAATTAAATTGGAGAGAGACATATTTGGGAGAGGGAGCGGGAGTTCCCTGCATCCACTTCGTGACAAGTAAAACCCTTCAAAATAACCACATTCCCCTGTTATAGATGAGAAGCTGATGAGTACAGAATTCTAGGGAACACCTTTGCAACCTTCACACCCTTTTGGAATTTCTTACCATCTATAAAACATCACCACACAACAAATTTAGGTTCAAGCACAAGGGTACTTCAGAAGATGAAAATGAGCACATTCAGATGCCTATAGGTCCATAAGAACAGTTCCAGGGATATGAGCCAGTGTCAAAGCGTTTTTAGAGATGACCTAATGCAAAACGGCAACAGGAGGTCCATAATAAGAACAAATAGTTGTTGCTTCTTGTGCAGATGATCGGGCAAAGATGCAAAACCATCTCTTGTTGCATTGTCATGTGGCTGCGCAGTTGCGGTCGGTGGTCCTAAATTGGTTTGGAATATAATATGTGATGCGTGCACAATGAAGGAGGTGTTGCATACTCGGGCCTTCAGGAGGAGGAAGAGAAGACCGAGAGCAAGGATATTGCCCCATCAGCCATTATGAGGGTTCTACGAAAAGAGAGGAAACATGAGAGCAATTGAAGGGGTTGATAATGATTTTGTAAAATTGCAAAACGACAACTTGTTTCTAGTTTCTTTTTGCTGAACCAATGAGGACTTTATGTGTATAAATGATTGGTTTCTTTCATTGACAACCATATTTTGTAGTAGGTACTCCACTTTTTGGTATAGGCTTGTATACGGGGCCTCCCCACCACTAATAAAATTATTTACTTTATCAAAAGAAAAAATTGAGGTCATACCATCACAAAAACAACATCATATCTGCCAACTCTGGTTAGAGAATAAGTTAAAGGAAATATCAAGGACTTCCTTACCAAGAAAATAATAGTTTCAGCCACTGATTAGCTAAGGCATGTGATGGTTTTAACCGATATTTAAATTATATATTGAATAACTAGATCTAGTGTTCCATCCCAGGGTCACAATGGGGAAGGGCATGCTTCCCTTGTTCTCAAAATTCAGTGCTCAAATAAATCCGTTCTCCTTTTTCAGCATTTATAAAAGATTTGGAGATAGGTCTTCTTTTTTAGAAGGGAAGATAGGCCATATCATCATTAAGAAAAAGATCATATTCTGGTATATCCTTTTTTAAATAATATTTCATATCAGATTTATGATATAGGATAAAACATAACACAGTTTTCAGTTCAGTAACTACTCAACACCACGAGAATTCCAATAACCTGAATTGCTTCATTGGAGGCAGTCTTAGTCCATAAGGAAAGTTTATCCTGACTCCGACGAACACTGGCAACCACTCCACATATCTCCTCTGACTCGTCAAACTGCTCACCGACCAATGACATCAGCTATTCAAAAGAATTCCATCAAGCAAACAATATGTGAGCATCTTTAACTAGAAACTAATCAACATAATGCTTTCATGACATCCTGCCTACTGAACAGAAACCAAGAAAAGTAAAGAGAAGATCTTATTACAGTTTCAAGCCACATAGTCTCAAGATTAGCCTTTCTGCTGCTCGTGACAGTCCACTTGCCACCACTGGCACACTCAGGATCTTCCCATTTGGGCTCAATCCCAGCTTTGAACAAATGAAAGTCCGCATTAGCAGTCAACTTGCTGGGCTTGAATATCTGATCATATAAACTGCAAAGAGAAAGATCTAACACTTCAATTGAAATTTAAAAGCAGCTTCTATCCAACTATTATACTTTACAACAACAACAACAAACCGAGTATAATCCTACATAGAGGAACTATTATACCTTCTAAACAGTAATATCTCATTAATGAACTAAATAAAGCCACACAACATCCAAACTATGGATAAATTGCAGCAGTAAATCCATTACAGGGGAAATTATGAAATTTAAGATAAAATGGCACTATTTGGTTTTATAGCACACTGCTGGACTGTAAAGTAATTATATTAGCGGTGGTTGAAGAAATTACTAAATTACAACAACAACAACATACCCAGTCTGGGGAGATTAGAGAAGAAAATACTAAATTGATATATAACAACACAGGTGTGCAGAAAACATATCACAAGCTTTGGATTGTTAAATAATTCAAATTCTTGATGTTTTTGATGACGTGGTGTCCGGCTTCCGCCGTGTACCTGCTACCTAGTATCGGGTATCTCTACCTACCAAGGCTTAGGCAAATTGGAAGAAATCACCTACTATTTTTTCCGCCTCCGCTGGAACTTGAACCTGAGATCTCAAGGTTCTTCTCCCACTTCATTGACCACACCCTTAGGTGCACTTAGATTCTTGAAATTTTCAAAAGATCCATAGGACAATATTCTTAATGGAACCTTTCCATTATTACTATTCCATAATTAATGTAATGGTCAATATTTTTTCAAAGTCCCAAAACAGAGTGTCATATGAGCAGGAAGTAGAAAGTATAATTTTCAATATGTTTTCCAGCACAAAGAAAGGTCCAAGACATGCTCTCTTTTTGTGAAAGGTAACATATTCATATACTCTCACATCAACATAAACATTGCAACATGAAAGCATCTTAACTAATTAAGAAGGGAATATTGTGCTTTTTGTCCCTTAAACATTGACATATTCTAATTATTGAAGTCTTTGAATTAATTAAAATGTGCACTTTGATCCTTGAATTAATTAAAATATGCACTTTTGATCCTTCTATTTGTGAATCTACACAACTTTAACGAATTATTAACTTTTAAATCATTTAGGTACCCATATATTATGTTAAATTTGTACTATACTTCATATTTAGGGTAATATAGTTCTAAAATTAATCCAAATGTGACATATTTCCTATGCAAAGGGACCAAAACACACATTTTAATGAATTCAAGTTTAAATATGCTTTAATTAAATGCTACAAGGAACAAAATCAGAATTTATCAATAACTGATGGATCAAAAGTGATATTACCCAATTCATAAAACAATTGACAAAATTTCATAAAAAATTCTAAATTAGGGCAAATAAAAATAACCACAAGAATCTAAAAGAGATCTCGTGTTTTGTATTTTTCTGTATACCTCCAGAATTCCTCAACAGTTTCGAAAGTATACGCTTTTCGAAGAGAACTTCCCCAAGCGGCGCCTTGTTTCGGCTTAGACTGATTATCGAACCAGAATGTCCATCTCCTCTCTAGCTTATGCGGCTGCTTCGCCACCGTCTCCATCGCCGACGCCGGCGGAACCTCCGTCGCCTCTATCGGTGCTTCAGTGGCCATTTATTTTTGCCTTAAAAAATCCTCTCCTTTTTTGTGGATTTTTCACGAACGGAGAGGCGTAATGGAATTGTTGGAAAGGGCATCAGGTTATGGAGCTGGAGTTAGTTTATACTGGCCTTGATTGATATCATTGGGCCTTGTCTTGAAATGTTTAGGCCCATATTTGATGACAGAGTGGGCCAATAATCCAATTTGGAAAGGAATTTTTACATTCTTATACACTATAGGAAACTATATTACCCTCCCTACTCAAGTTTTACGATAATTACTTTTTATATACTCAATTACCATTTATATACATTTTAAGGAAATTAATGGTATTAATTAGTGTCTTAAATTAACTCTACCGTATATTCTCACTCCCCCCACGTTTCTCTCTCCACATCTCACCCCCTCACCCACGTATCACACCCCGTGATTTTCTCTTCATAAAGATTACTAATCCTCCATAACGCTTTTTGCAACTATTCTTCAAAAACCAGATAAAATTCTTACTCTTCTTCAAAGTTCCTACCTCCATTAACGCCTTTTACAAAGCTTGATTTTCAATGAAGAAGAAGATATCTTCAAAGAACAACCCTAACAAATATATCTCCATTAAAAAGTTTTGAAGCTTTGAATTCTAATTTGAATTTTCAAAAAACTTTATTTGTTTGAATTGGGTGTTGTTGCAAAGATTTGGGTATTCTCTCTATGTCTCTCTTTATCACTCAATTCCTAATTTCAGTAATGTAAAGCAAAAAAAAAGAGAGCAACAATTCCACCATTGACAATCATTAAAAAGTTTTGAAGCTTTGAATTCGAATTTGGGTTTTCAAAAATCATTATTTGTTTGGATTGTGTGTTGTTGCAAACAATTGGGAATATGGTTTGGAGTTTATATCTCAATTTTGAGAGTATTTTGGTGAAGATTAGACTTGATTTTGGCTGAATTTAATATTGAAACTCGAAGAAGAAGAAGAAGAAGAAGAAGAAGAAGAAGAAGAAGAAGAAGAAGAAGAAAACGTGATATGCACTATATTTATGAAATTGTAGAAAAATTATAGAAAAATTATAGAAATAATGTAAGAAAATTGTAGATAAGTTGTAGATATATTGTATAATATATAATTAGTTGTATAAAATTTATTTTTACTATGTATAAATCAGATACAAAATATAGAAAAGACATATTGTTAAAATTTGTATTTAAGTTGTATGTTATTGTAGTTGTATTTAACTGGATAGAAATAATGTGTGAAAGTTGTAGATAAGTTGTATAATATATCATTAATTGTATGAAATTTATTTTTACTGTATATAAATCAAATACAAAAGATACAAAAGACATATTGTATAAAATTTATATTTAAGTTGTATGATATTGTAATTTAATTTAATTGCGTAGGAATAATATATGAAAGTTGTAGATAAATTACATAAATTAAATACAGAATATTGTAGGCATATATTTGCTCAAACTGTCAGAGTTTTAATCTGTTTTTCATTTTCTTTTCACTTTCCTTAATGTGGAATGCTCTCTTAGTAAGGTTACAATAAAACTTAAATCTTCTCGAAGAAGGTGAAGATTGCAGAGAAGATGCTTATACTCCAAAAAGTGGTTTAATAGTATGTCCTGAAAACGAGATCTAAACCCTTAGAGTTTATTTGCTTCTCTTCTTGCTTTTGTCCAAGGCTTATCACAGACACTAAGTTAAAGAAGTAATTGCGAATGAATTATTTTCTAAAAATGAATGAAGGAATTAGATCTTCGTTGTTGATTGAAGAATGAAAAGCATTTAATTTACACCACGAATAAGGAAAATAAAACTCAATCAAAATATGTATAATTAAAAGGAAAAAAAAGAAAGAAAAAGCACAAGTCTGTGCCTTCAATAGAACAAATTGGAGAAGCACCGAAGAAAAGGACGAAATAGCTTGAAAAAGGAATAAAGAGAGTTGAATTGGTGTAACTAAATTCCTTGATTGAAGGCACAAACAATGAATTGGGAGCCTTTTAAGGTGGATGTATATATTTTGTAAAGAAAACTTGTTTATGTTGGGTAATTAACTAAACGTGGACATTAAGAGTAATAAAGTTTCAAAAAATGTATAGAAATGAAAAAAATCCCATTTGGAAACTGCAAAAGTTCCATTATACTATTGGGAAAGTTACATGATATCCCTATTTGTAAAACTCACTTTCATGATATACCTAAGTTTTGAAATTACGTGAAATATCCCAAAAAAATTATACGTTATACCTCCATATATTCTAAAATATATCACAATATTCTACTTTAGAACACAATCCAAACCTACCTTATCACAATATTCTAATTTGGCATACAATATTTTAATTAAACAAATCATAGTATTTTAATTTGGAATTTGGAATACAATATTCAAAATAAACATACCACAATATTCTAATATGAAAAATTTAAACCTAGTTTACCACAATATTCTAATGAAGAGTACAATATCCAAACTAAACATACCATAATATTCTAATTTGAAATATAATATTCAAACTAAATATACCACAATATTCTCATTTGAAAAATCTGGCGAACCTAGCTTACCATAATTAATATTCTAATAAAGAGTACAATACCCAAACCAAACATACCACATTATTCTAATGAAGAATATAATATTTAAATAAAATATATTATAATATTCTAATTTGGAATGCATTATTCAAATTAAACATCTACAATATTTTCATTTGGAATACAATATCCAAACAAAATATATCATAATATTCTAATTTGTAATACGGTATTCAAACCAAACACACCACACTATTCTAATTTGGAATATAATATTCTAATAAAACACACTGCAGTATTATAAGTTGGAATATAATATTCAAACAAAATATACTATAGTATTTTAGTTTGGAATAAAGTACCCAAACCAGTCATATGATAATTTTTTAATTTGGGATGCAATATTTAAACTAAACATGCTATAATATTCTAATTTGGAATACAATATCCAAACCAAATATATCACAATATTCTAATCTGGAATACACATTATTATATTTTTGAATATAGTAGGTATACATGATAAAATAAATTTATAAATTAGGTATACAGCGTAAAAAATATTTTAATTGTATATGGTGTAAACTGATATTTTCAACGGGCATACCGCGTAGATTATCCTATACTATTTTGTTCTTTTCTCATTTTCAAATATTTTTGGGAAATATATATATATATATATATATATATAAATAAAATTATATATAAAATTATATTTTCTGGCTAGCGAATGCAATTACTTTCGACTAATCGACCAATTTTGTATTTTGCCAATATTTTTGGAGTAGAATTTTATTCAATTCATTATTCTCGTAAAAACAACTATATTCTGAGATTAAATGTGTTTATTATTTAATATTCTAATAAGTACAAATGTTTATTTGAAAATTAATAAAACTTAACTTTACAAAATTACAATTAAGTTAGTCTATCAATTGGCATTTTAAGCCATGATATTAACAACATGTTTGACCAAGCTTCTATAATCAACTTATTTTGAAAAGTATTTTTCAAAAAAATACTTTTGGTGAGAAACATCTTGTATTTGGTGAATTAATTTAAAAAACACTTTTGAGCAGCAATTAGTATTTGGCCAAGTTTTTAAAAATTAAAAGTACTTTTGGGAAGAAACTATTTTTTTTCTGCTTCTCAGAAATTGTTTATGCTTCTACTCAAAAGTACTTTTTCCTTCAAAAAATTTGGTCAAAGACCTTAACTTTTAGAAAAAACACTTTTGGCCACAAAAAAAAAAAACTTTTGGCAAAAAGAAGCTTGGCCAAACATGCTATAAAACTAGTCAAGAGGGTCTTCTTTTGTAATTCTTTTTTGGAAAAATTTCACATAAGAACAACTGGGCTCCCTACTTTTTAATTTTATGTCACGACCCAAATCCTAATCTAGGCCGCGATGGCGCCCAATACCGATGTTAGGCAAGCCAACACAATTAGTCTAGTGAGTTCCATTTAATTTTTATAAAACTTAGTAACAATACTCGAGCTTTTTATCCAAGCATGAGAAAATGACAAATATCAAAGGCAAATCTAATTGCAATGATCAAGAAGTTAAATTTAAATAGTTACATTTCCAAAAGAATAGTCTACCAATGTGTGTGTGCTAGGAACTGGTATCACAAGTATACAAACATCTAGTAAAAGGAATCAAAAGAACACGTCTATCCTACTGTCTGAGAGGATATAGGCAGAATAACAAAAAGAAAGGGGGAAAGACTCCAACGTACTGCTGAACGGCATCAAGAGAAGCAGCTCACCGTGGAATCTCTGGTCTCGTAAATGTCAAGAACATGCTCCGGACTGATAACCAGATGCACCAATCTCAAAACCTGTACAATTAAGTACAGAAGCGTAGCATGAGTGCATAAACATTATGTACCTAGTAAGTATTCAGTCTAATCTCGAAGAAGTAGTGACGAGAGGTCGACTTGACACTTACTAGGGTCAAAAAAATTTATTCAAATATAAGTCTAAGCATAAATATCAACGATGAATAACAATAAAGACAAGAAATGACAAATCTTTTCACATGTACTTTTATGTGTCAATCCCTATCAAACAAATTACTACTTTATTTTTCAAGGCCTTCTTAACGGTTTAGCAATCACAGGAAAATACCAAGCAATTAGCATGCGCATAATATGCCGAGGACGTACCGCCTGATCCAACAGAAAGTAAATATGCACTGCCGGAGGGTCGAACGACGCGAACCATAGATGCATCTATTACCCCGCTCGCGAATCATACGTGTGACGCGGTTAATTATAAATAATAGAGTTACCCCGCTCGTGAATCATACATACGATGCAAGTACTCATAGATACACACATTCAAATAGTCAATCGATACTTATCAGGGAGCACTTATCCAAGGGAAAGTAAAACTCTCGTTTCATGATTCATGATTCATTACAGGGAAGATTTTCAGGACGATGATATCCCGTACAAATGTGAAGCTCAACATCTATGGCATCTCAAGGTTATTATAAAAAGGGACACCATAGAGCCCGACGGATACCATGCAGGACATGTACGCTTCTACCTATCATGGTTGGAAGACAACATAGCAGGGATAGTTGAGCCAGGCATCAACATAAACAGGGTCATAGACGAAGCGGCTGAGGCTCATGTGAAATACAATAATCTTCACAAAAGGCTTCGTGAGTCCGAGGCCGAGCATCTGGGCAACACAATACTAATATGGAACTGATCGATGAGTGGAAATAAAGGGTCATCAAATCTAGTGAAAGGTTATAATATGTGGAGCAGGGTCTGATGAAGCTAGAAGCAAAGACAAGAAAAAGGGCCGCCAACTGCTAGAATGCTGAGGGAGACGAAGGAGGGCATCTAGCAAGGGTATACCTGGTGATAGGCATGCACGACCTGGGAAACCTGATTGACAGAACCAAGAAGACCAAGCCTGGGGAAGGTCCTTCAGGGGACTAAGTAGTCTAGGTTTCCTTTCCATTGCTTTTACCAATGTAATAAGGCCAAATGCCATTAGTGACTTTATTTCCTTCTCATTATTTTACTGTCGTTTTGGACTCGTCTATTTTACATTAATGAAATGAGGCATTTATGCATCTAAGTTCTCCAAAATCAACTTATCGCTAGGCCTACCTCTGGCATAACGAGGCTCCTAAGTTAGGACACGATTTTATTCTTGCACTATGTGTTTAAATACTGCAATATTTTCTCATGATCCTCACTGACTTGGCTACCTTTTGTTCTTGCTTTTGTTTTCTTTATTTGATTATTCCCCTCCCCAAAGGTTGGTTCGTGCATTCTGGCATCATCATCATATCACACGAGATCCAGGGGCCCTCCTCCTCCTAGTCCACTTAAAGACAAAGGCAAAATGGAAGATTTGGGCAACATCAGACAGGAAAACACAACGCTAGTGGAACGAACAGAAGCTCTTGATACTCAGGTTCAGAATGATGCTATGTCACAACTCAAGCAAAGGTTGTTGAAACTCCAAGGGGAGCTTGAGCATGTCCGGAACTTGGCAAATTTATCCTTCTCACTCAGTGTCCCAAATGTCTTTCAAAATCCATACCTCCTCAGAACACCCCAAACAAACAGAACCCTCCCACAACTCATCATCATACAACTCCATCGAAAAAACAAATTATCCCACCACAACACCAGAACAACACTTTCCACGCTCCAATAAATACCCCGTTAATTATCCCTGAACCACAAGACTCCACAAGTGACCTCCTTTATGCTCAAAAACCAGGTCATCAGAACAACCCCATATACGTGGAGACTCTACCTCACTCCACCCAACACATTGCTTACACACCTGAATCCACTGAGAAGGATATGCTCCTTAATAATTTGGCCGAGGAACTCAAGAAGCTGACTAGTCGAGTTCAGGGCGTGAAGGAAGCAAAAGAGTCGAAGGGTTGAACTATGAAGATCTCTGCATACAGCCCGATGGTGAACTACTGGAGGGTTACAAACCTCCTAAGTTAGAAATGTTCGATGGTACAGGTGATCCCAGGGTCCATCTGAGGACCTATTGTGATAAATTGGTTAGAGTAGGAAGGGACAAGAAGATTCGCATGAAATTGTTCATGAGGAGCCTCACAGGAGATGCTTTATCTTGGTACATCAGCCAAAACCCTAAGAAGTGGTCCGACTGTGTAAGTATGGAATCAGACTTCATGGACCGAAGGTCAGGCCTGTCCTAGAAGAACAAATGAACAAATTCTTCGTCCGGGCATAAGACCCGCAGTATTATGAGAGGTTAATGGTGATTGAAAACCACAAATTCTCTGACATCATCAAGCTGGATGAGAGAATTGAATAAGGTATCAAGAGTGGAATGGTCACTAACTTTTAGGCCATACATGCCACCAACAAAGCCTAGCAGTCTGGTGGTATATCCAAGAAGAAAGATGCATGAACGGTAATGGTTACTGTGAACAACTATTTTTTGACCACACCCAAATTCTATTCTATTTTCGATGTAAATATTAA
>ML352166.1:0-26837 GCA_005239505.1 Nicotiana paniculata
GAACGTGAGATACCTGACCGGGGGTACTTCTTTTCCTTAAAAGTAGTACTTCTTCAAGTGAATAGCATTCCAATTTGTTGGTAGGATTCTGCCGTCTATAGCTTCCAACTCGTAGGCGCCCTTCCCAGCTATGCCTCGGATTTTGTAGGGTCCTTCCCAGTTTGGATTTAGCTTTCCTGCGCTTGCTTCTTTCGTTGATTGAAAGACTTTTTTGAAGACGAAGTCCCCAATCTTGAAATACCTGAGATGAGCTTTACGGTAGTAATAACGCTCTATGATTTGTTTTTGAGTTGCCATCCGTATCAGTGCTACTTCTCTCCGTGGTTCGAGCAGGTCCAGATTGGTCCTCAATTCGTCGTCGTTTGCTTCCTCCATGGCTGTTGTGAACCTTATGCTTGGTTCGCCAATCTCCACAGGTATTAAAGCTTCTGAGCCATAGACAAGTGTGAACGGAGTTTCTCCCGTGGCTGTTTTTGAAGTTGTTATGTATGCCCATAGTACCGCTGGTAACTCATCAGGCCAGTTTCCTTTGGCTTTATCTAGCCGCTTCTTTAGATTGTTGATGATGACCTTATTCGTTGACTCAGCTTGACTATTAGCCACGGGGTGGTATGGCGTTGAAGTGATCCGTTTGATTCGCCAGCTTTCGAAGAATTCTGTGATTTGCGAGCCTATGAATTGTGGGCCATTATCGCACACGATCTCCTTTGGTATCCCAAAGCGGCATATTATGTTTCGCCATAAGAAGCTTTTAACTTCCTTTTCTCGCACTTGGTTGAATGCTTCTGCCTCTACCCAATTTGTAAAATAGTCGGTTAGCATGAGCAAAAACCGTACCTGTCCTTTAGATATGGGAAGAGGTCCTACTATGTCCATACCCCATTTCATGAAAGGCCATGGGGATACTATTTGATGCAATAATTCCGCAGGTCGTTGCATGTTATTGGCAAACCTTTGGCACCTGTCGCATTTGGATACCAAGTTCTCGTCCTCTTCTTCCATCTTAGGCCAATAGTATCCAGCTCTGATTAGGGTTTTCACAAAGGATCTCGCCCCTGAGTGATTTCCACAGTGTCCTTTGTGGACTTCTTTCATCACAAACTCCGTTTGGTTAGGTCCGAGGCATTTTGCTAGGGGCCCCCCGAACATCTTGCGATATAATGAGTTGCGAATGAGGCAGTACCGTGCAGCTTTGTGGCAAAGTGCTTGACCTGTTTTCTTGTCTTCAGGTACGGTGCCATTCTGCAAAAAATTTAGTATTTCGTTTCTCCAATCCCAGGTTAAATTATTGAAAGTTACCTCGTTTCTATCCTGGTTGATATCTGAATGGAATAGACGAACGACGATTGCATTGTCCTTGTTTGTTACTTCCGTGACTGCTGCGAGGTTAGGTAATGCATCTGCTTCAACATTTTCCTCTCTAGGTATTTGTACTACCTTTCATGCTTTGAATTGTCTCACGAGCTCTCGTGCCTTTTCCAAATATTTTTCCGAGTCTCTCAAGCGATGTAAGTCCCCTGCATTTGATTTACTACCAGTTGGGAATCGCTTTTGATCATGATTTTCTCGATTGAGAGCTCTCGTGCAAGTACTAATCATGTAATAACAACTTCGTACTCTGCCTCATTGTTAGTTATAGGATAACATTTGATAGCCTGCCGTGTCTTTTCACTCGTGGGTGATATTAAGACTATGCCTAAGTCGGCGCCTTTTATATTGGAAGAACCATCGGTAAATAGAGTCCATAGACCCGGATTAACACCGTTGAAGAGTTGTAACTCTCTCTCCACTTCAGGGACAATGCTATTACTAAAGTCAGCGACAAAATCAGCTAAGATCTAAGACTTGATTGCAGTCCTAGGCTGATATATTATTTCATGCTCACTTAATTCTATAGCCTACTTGGCTAATCTTCCTGATAGTTCTTGTTTATGCAATATGTTTCTTAATAGATACGAGGTCNCTTCAATCCATGCGAACCGATTTTGCTTTTTGAGAACTGTAAAGAATTTAAAAGTTTTCTCGGAAGATTTGGAAATAAATCTTCCTAAGGCTGCAATTCTTCCCGTTAGTCTTTGAACTTCATTTTTTTTATAAGTACATCAGATATTTCTTCTATAGCTTTAATTTGATCAGGATTTACCTCTATTCCCATGTTTGATACAAGGAAACCTAAGAATTTACCTGATTCTATGCCAAAAGCGCATTTTTCTGGATTCAGCTTCATATTGTACCTGCATAAAATGTCAAAGGTAATAGAGAGGTGCCGGAATGGTCTTCCGCCGGTGTGGATTTTACCAGCATGTCATCGATGTAAACTTCCATCATTTTTCTCAGATGTTCCTGGAAAATCTTGGTCACTAGCCTTTGATAGGTGGCTCCAGCATTTTTCAAGCCAAAAGACATGACTTTATAACAATAAGTCCCCCTATTTGTAATAAAGGAGGTCTTTTCCTCGTCTGAGGGATCCATTTTAATCTGATTATAACCAGAATACGCGTCTAGGAAGCTTAACAATTCATGACCTGCGGTGGCATCAATCATTTGATCTATATGTAGTAATGGGAATGAATCTTTGGGGCATGCTTTATTTAAGTCAGTATAATCTACGCATACTCTCCATTTGCCATTCTTTTTAGGTACTACCACAGTGTTAGCTAGCCAGTTAGGATACGTTACCTCTCGTATCGAATCAATCTTCGAGAGTTTCTGTACCTCTTCGTCAATCACTTGGTTCTTGAATGGTCCTTGCTTTCTTTTCTTCAGCTTAACAGGTACGAAGGATGGATCTTCATTTAGTTTAGTCATCACTTCTAGTGGGATACCTTTTATATCTGAGTGGGACCACGCAGAGCAATCTGTGTTAGCCTTTAAATAATCAATTAACTTACCTCTTCGACCGGGGCTCAGCCTCGTGCCTATATACACTTTCTGTTCAGGCTTTTGTTCAGACAATGGAACAGCTTCGAGCTCTTCCGTAGTTGTTTTGATGTGCTCGGATTCCTCCGATTCATGAATGACGTCTCTACACCCGTGTGGTCCAATGCACCTTCCGTGGTAACTTGATTCACCTTCTCGTGAGTATTTTCTTCCGTACCTATTTCAGCAATAATACCTTTCGTTCCTATTTGGGTAGTAATTTCTTCCATGCATGTTTGGGCGGTGTTACCTGCTTGAGATATTCCCTTATATTTTGATTCTTCCACCTCTACTTTTTGTTGTAGTGTACCATGGAATTTATATTTCTCGCGGTTTGCTGATCGCCTCTAATTTGCTAAATCCCCCATTCAGAGGGGAATTTAATTACCTGATGCAAGGTGGAGGGTATTGCTTTCATGTCGTGGATCCATGGCCTTTCCACGATTACGTTATAAGTCATGTCAGTATCGATGACTTGGAACCTGGTACTTTTGATAACCCCCTCAGCATAAGTGCTAAGCTCAATTTCTCCTTTTGTTATAACCGTAGAGTTATTAAACCATGATATGGCTCGTGCCCTTGGGATTACTTGATTCCCCAATAGCATTTCCTCCACGACTCTTAGCAAAATGATATTGACTGAACTACCTGGATCAATCATCATTTTTTTTACGTTAGTGTCATGAATAAGTAAAGATATTACCAGAGCATCGTTGTGAGGAAGCATTAATCAGCCGATATTTGCATCATCGAAGGTTATATCATCCGCTTCTAGATTTTCACGAACCCGTTTTCCATGTGTAATTGTGAACTTTGTGGTCGTTTTGCAAATCACTCTGTTTACTTCTTCACCTCTGTGTATCACGTTGACGGTTCGTTTTGGAGATGGAGGTTTTGGGGGATCCTACATGTTCTTCATGTATGCCTGTTTACCTTTTTCACTGAACAATTCTGCCAAATAGCCCTGTTTCAATAATTGTTCTACCTCACCTTGCAAAAATCTGCAATTTGCAGTTCTGTGTCCATGATCATTATGGAATTCACACCAGAGATCTGGGTCCCTCTTATTCGGATTCAACCTCATCTCTTTGGGCCATCGAACCTTATCACCCAAATTTCTTAACACTGAAATTAGTTCAGAGGTACTTACATTAAAGGTATGATCCCCAATTTGCGCATTACCTCTAGGTCGCTGACCTTGATCCCATCTGGATCTAGATGAAGACGAGCTCGCATCTCTGCTTGGTGGTCCATAATCTGACATGGTGCTTTCGAACATGGGACGAGTTTCACGTCCTGATGGTCCCATGTAAGGATCGTATCTGTTTTTACCTAATCTTCTGTCTGATTCTGAACGCCTGGATCTGGTATAATCTTCCTCTTTCGGACGAGCAATGGTATCTTCTTCTATTCGAAGTTTAGTACTATACATGTTATAAACATCGTTCCACGTTGTAGCGGGGAATTCTCTCAAGCTTTCCTTGAGTCTTCTCGTGGCTTCTGAGCTTTTGTAATTTAGATTACTTGCGAATGCCATCGCTGCCCAATTATTAGGCACCCTTGGTAGTTGCATTCTTTCTCATTGAAACCTGTCTACAAATTCACGAAGTAGTTCCGTATCTCCTTGTTTTATTTTAAAGATGTCCTCCATCCTTTTCTCNAATTTTTTAACCAGGACCGACTCAATTTCTTGTTTTGTTAAGTCGTTGCCCTTCACTCCGGTGGTAAAAGCAGTTACATGGCCGCGTGGGTCGGTTGTCCCGTCATATTTAGGTACGTCATGCATTTTAAACTTTTTTGGAATGGGTACGGGTGTTGCACTTGGTTTCCAAGGTTGTTGAGAATATCTATCAACGCCAATGCCTTTGATAACAGGTGGTACTCCAGGAATTTGTTCGATTCGATCGTTTTGTTCCTTCACCTGTTTCTGCAAAGTTAGTAATAAAGTCTGTACTTCAGAGTTATTAGATATACCTGGTCTCGCTTCGAGAGATTCATTAGGAGTATCTCCCCTTCCTGAGTTTGCCAACCCAGATTGAGGATTTTCCATGGTGATGGTATTATTGGGGGGTGGTGTCGGTGGTGCAGGTAACGCTGCCGGTAATCCCCTCGCAAATTCTTTCAAATCTTGGCTCACATACTCTGCAATCATTTGCTTTACTCGATCTTGTTCCACCGTTTGATCATTATTATCATTGTTGTTATTGGATCTTTCTGGGGATTGTTCCCTTGAACCACGTGGGGTTCTTGAAGGCGATGGAACTGGGGTTCCATTCCTTTGTTGGTTGTTGTTGTTGGAGTTCGACATAGTTCAGAGGATATCTCTTGAAAAGCAAACAAAGATTATTAGATTCCCGGTAACGGAACCAATTTGTTTAACCAAAGAATTGGATTCTTTGCCCAAATCTATTTTAAGAAGAACAGGTTTCTGATAACCAAAGAATAAGATTATAATTGTAGGCAAACTTGTAAATGGAAAGCAGTAAGATGCACAAAAAGTAAGTATATTGCAATAGTAGTTCGGATGTCCCTTTACAGGTTATATTTTACTCCCTTATATAGGGAATTTCCTAATATAACGTCTCCCTTTTTCAGTGATTGAGCATTAATGACTAATTATGACATTAATGTAATGTTACAATAAGTAACTGTAACTGTTGCGTGAATGTTGTGTAACGTGTGGATCACTAATTGAAGATCTCTGAATCCGCCATTTGTTCCGCCCAGATACATTTTGACCGTGTCTCCTCATCTTCTCAATTAGGTTGAGACTTCTGTAGCTAATTAACCCGTGGGTGTGATTTGTCGTGCCTCTTTGACTCATACCTCTTCATAGAGTCCCGTCCAGCTGTCGTGTCTTCATTTCTCCACATAGACTGCTGAGTCATCAAGATTTATTACATGTGTGAAGCTCTTTTTTAACAATACAGTAGCAGTTGGGGATCACGACCTCGTCTTCTCTTCCTTATTCCACCTGTTGCACTTATTTTGAGACTATGTTGTCTATTTCTTCATTCTTTATTTTTTTTTATATATATAGCAGCTCATGATTGAGTGACACCGGATCCGGGGTTGGAGGTTTTAAATTTAGTTTTTCAAATTTTTTTTTTACTTCAGATTCTTAGTATTATCAATAAATTCGTTTAAAATTGTATTTTTACTGGAAATTGAATTTAGCTTAGTGAAAAAAGGGTGGCTTGCCTGGTTCCACGACAGGCGTCATCACGACTCCGAAATTGGGCCGTGACAGTATCGCTATGAACTTCGTTGTAGGACTCCCACGGGCTCAGAGGAAATTCGATGCGGTTTGGGTTATTGTGGATAGGTTGACCAAGTCAGCACACTTCATTCCAGTGGCCAGTACTTATACTTCAGAGCGGTTGGCTGAGTTGTATATTCGGGAGATAGTCCGGTTGCACGGTGTGCCGGTGTCCATTATATCAGATCGAGGTCCTTAGTTCACCTCGCACTTTTAGGCAGCAGTTCAGCGTGAGTTGGGTACCCGAGTAGAGTTGAGTACAGCATTTCACCCTCAGATTGTCGGGCAGTCTGAACGTGTGTTATTGACTTTGGAGGCTCATGGGATTAGTTCTTTCCGTTAGCAGAGTTTGCTTATAACAACAGCTATCAGTCGAGCATTCAGATGGCTCCTTATGAGGCGTTATATGGTAGACGGTGCAGATTGCTAGTTGGATGGTTTGAGCCGGGAGAGGCTCGATTGTGGGGTACAGACTTAGTTCAGGAGGCCTTAGATAAGGTCAAGATTATTCAGGAGAGACTTCGTGCAGCTCAGTCTAGGCAAAAGAGTTATGCCAATCATAAAGTAACGACCCGATCGGTCGTTTTGCGTTATCAGACCCCGTTCCCCTAAATGAAACTTCCCATAGCGGCTTATTATGATTTATGACTTGCGGGGACTGGTGGTCCGGGATTCGGAAGTGTTTAGAGTGCTATAGGAACACTTGGCTCCTTAAGGTTGGCTTTTAAGGCCAAGTTTGACTTCAGTCAATATTTTCGGTAAACCACCTCGGAATCGAGTTTCGTCGGTTCCGGTAGCTTCGTATTATGATTTCGGACCTGGGCGTATGTTCGGAATGGGTTTTTGATGACCCGGGAGCGTTTCGTCGCCCAATATTGAAATAAGAAGTTCCTTAAGTTCCTATTGTGGTTTGGGAGGTGTTTTGTGTTATCGAGGTCCGAACAAAATTTCGAGACCGGGAATAGTTCTGTTATGTCATTTATGACTTGCCTGCAAAATTTGGTGTCATTCCGAGTGGTATAGGTCGGTTCGGCGCGTTGTTAGCGAAGTCAAGAAATCTTAAAGTTCCTAAGTTTGGTTCTAGGGGTTTTGAGGTGTGATTTTGAGTTTTAGCGTTGTTTTGGGTGTTCCGAAGGCTCGAGCGAGTCCGTGTTATGATTTGGGACTTGTTGGTATATTTGGATGGGGGCTCGGGTGGGCCCAAGTTCCTCCCATACACCACACGAGGCTAAAAACCAGCTAAAATAGCTGTTGGTGCACCTGTTTCGGTGTTGACCGCAGGTGCGGTTGCCGAGTCGCAGGTGCGGGACCGCTCATGCGGTCCCAGCCTCACAGGTGCGACCCCCAGTGGGCAAGTCATTTCTCGCAAGTGCGGACAAAGTTCCGCAGGAGCGGAGCCGCAGGTGCGGTCTCCACTCCGCAGGTGCGGGCCTAGGCTTCCTCGTCCATTTCTGCATGTGCGAGCCTTTGCTCGCAGGTGCGGTCCTCGAGCTGCAGGTGCGGAAACACTGTCAGACAGTGTGTTTCTTAAATACGGGATTCTTCAATATTTCTTCATTTCTTCCTCCATTAGAACACCTTGAGAGCTTGGGAAAAGGGCTCAATGACCCAACCACTGAAAGGTAAGTAAATTCTATCTTAAAGTGGTTAATGCATGCATTCTTAGTAGGTTTTAACTACTTAATTAGTGGAAAATTTAGGAATTTGGGGAGTAACCTAGGGCCTTCAAAAATTTATAAAATTACTCGTCAATTAGCTATGAAATCAAGTAAAAATCATGTATTAATGATTCTTAGGCTATGGGTGAGTGTTTCCTTCGAGAATTTTTGGAATCCGAGCATGCGGGCCCGGGGTTGGATTTTGGGATTTCTTCAAGAATGGTTAATTTGGCTAAGTAATAGTAGAATTCCATGCTTTGAATATAAATTGATATATTTGTATAACATTTGGCTAGTTTCGAGCCTGTGGGTGTCGAGTTCGGAGTTTCGGGCGCATTCTTGACCCGGGGAGTAGGTGCGACGCGAGGTGAGTCTCCTTTCTAACCTTGTAAGGGGAAACTGTCCCCCTAGGTGATTTAAATGCTATATGTGATAATTGTGGGGGCTACGTACGTGCAAAGTGACGAGAGTCCGTACGTAGCGGCTATTACTATTATGTCAGGGTAGTTAGGCCCACATCATGCCTTGTGTTTTTACTTGATATGAACTATATGCTTAATAAATTAAATGTTACATGTTTCTTACTTCCCTGAGGTCGTGAAAATTTGAGAAACTTGTAAGGAATTGTTCACTGAAAAGTAATTTAAAAAGGAATAATATGTATGCATGTGAACGCTTCGCAATTTACATTCCGCGAGCGGAGTGTGATTTTCCCCCACTCTTATGGGAATGGGTCGTACGCACAGCGGACTGAGAGATGCACTTTTGGTACGGGCCGTTCGATCCTCGGCAGTGCATAGAGAGGATTGAGAGATGCACTTTTGGTATGGGCCGTTCGATCCTCGGCAGTGCATAGATGTGTCAATCATAAAGTAACGACCCGACCAGTCGTTTTGCGATATCAGACCATGTTCCCCTAAATGAAACTTCCCATAGCAGCTTATTATGATTTATGAGTTGCGGGGACTGGTGGTCCGGGATTCGGAAGTGTTTAGAGTGCTATAGGAACACTTGGTTCCTTAAGGTTGGCCTTTAAGGCCAAGTTTGACTTTGGTCAACATTTTGGGTAAACGACCTCGGAATCGAGTTTTGTCGATTCTAGTAGGTTTGTATGATGATTTCGGACCTGGGCGTATGTTCGGAATGGGTTTCTGATGACCCGGGAGTGTTTCGGCACCCAATATTGAAATAAGAAGTTCCTTAAGTTCCTATTGTGGTTTGGGACGTGTTTTTGTGTTATCGAGGTCCGAATAGAATTTCTAGACCGGGAATAGTTCTGTTATGTCATTTATGACTTGCCTGCAAAATTTGGTGTCATTCCGAGTAGTATAGGTTGGTTCGGCGCGTTGTTAGCGAAGTCAAGAAAAATTAAAGTTCCTAAGTTTGGTTCTAGGGGTTTTGAGGTGTGATTTTGAGTTTTAGCGTTGTTTTGGGTGTTCCGAAGGCTCGAGCGAGTCCGTGTTATGATTTGGAACTTGTTGGTATATTTGGACGGGGCCTCGGGTGGGCCCAGGTGCCTCCCGGACACCACACGAGGCCAAAAACCATACTCGAAAGATTCTCCTGTATAATAAACTCGGGACTAGGGGACGGGATCCCGGTAGATTCTCCTGTTGATATATCTTTGCTCGCAGTTGTTAATCTTCTATGCTTAGGTGTCACGGGGTGACCTATACTCGAAAGATATTTACTTGAAAAGTATATTTGAAAAACATTTATCTTGAAGAAATAATGTTTGAAAGACATTTATTTGAAAGTATATTTGAAAAGTAATTATCTTGAAAGAACTATGTTTGAAGGACATTTATTTCAAAAGTATATTTGAAAAGCATTCACCTTGAAAGAACTATATTCGAAGAACATTTATTTGGAAAGTTTATATTTGAAAAGTAATTATCTTGAAAGAACTATGTTTGAAGGATATTTATTTGAAAAGTTTATATTCAAAGGAAGTATATTTCAAGAGAATTTCCTATTGGAAGGGATTATATTCTAAAGATTCCAATATAAAAACTTACGGGTGAAAGTTTACACTTGAAGGATTTGACTAATTTATTCGGGTTGTTGGCTAAGGCCTGATGTGGAAACTATTGTAGTGCTGAGTTACTACTTGCCCTTACTGTATTGTGATTTTCGAATTTGGTATGTGTTCATGTCCATCCTTTTGTGTCTTATTATGGTGTTCCGTTGTTATTTGTTGTTTTTCCTTACTTATTGTGGTTGTTATGTTGTTAGCCATATTGTGTAGTCATTAGATAGATGTCATGTTCTGTCATTTCCTATACTTATGTTTTGTTCAGTTTAATAGACCAATGGGTGTCTTGACTAGTCCTCGTCACTACTTCACCGAGGTTAGTCTTGATACTTACTGGGCACCGTTGTGGTGTGCTCATACTACATACCTGCATATTTTTGTGCAGATCCAGGTATTTATCATTAGTAGTTGTGCAGATCATTGTTGAGGAGACTCAAGGTGACCCTGTTGCTGCGTTCGCAGGCTTCAGAGTCACCTTCCTACTTGTATTCATACTGTTTTCACTCATTTTCAAATAGTTGTATTTAAAAGTTGTAGTTAACTTTGTAGAGCTTATGACTTGTACTACTGGTTTTGGGAAATTGTAATTTTGTAAAGATTTCTGACTGTTAAATTTTCTTTATTTTACTGTTATTCAATAAACATTAGGCTTACCTTGTCCCTAAGACTAGGTGCCATCACGATACCCAACAGAGGGAAAATTGGGTCGTGAGAGTATTTTAATTTAATGTATTTTCAATTTTCATGTATTTCCAATTTTAATGTATTTTCAATTTTAGCAACATCTAATATTTTATATTCGCACATTTTAATTTTAGCAACATCTAGTCTTTGAATCAGATCCCAGATTTCAATTACCATCCCAAGTGTGCAAAGCTGCAAATACTGCAACTTGGTTTTGCAGATGATCTTTTACTATTTTTCAAGGGTGACATAGGATCAGTCAAGCTACTTTACAATTTCTTCATGGAGTTTTCAAAGGCATCAGGACTGGTGATCAACAAGATAAAAGCTCTATCTTCTTTGGAGGGGTACCACAAAATGCATAGGCAGCTATATTGGAGTTTCTGGGCATTCAAAAAGGTGAGCTACCAGTGAGATACTTGGGAGTTCCCTTAAGTTCTAAGAGAATATTTGTAGTACAATGCCAACCTCTAATTGATAAGCTAGTGGGAAGAATAACATCATGGACAACTAAGTTCTTATCATATGCTGGAAGGATTCAGCTCATCAAAAGTGTGTTGTTTTCTACCAAACCTATTGGGCACAAATCGTTGTGTTACCAAAGAAAATTACAAAGTTAATAGAGGCAATCTACAGAAGTTTTTTATGGACAGGGGAGAGTAGTGTCTCTAAAAAAGCACTACTAGCATGGGAGAAAGTCTGCCTACCCAAATCAGCAGGAGGTTTCAATATTATGAACATCAGTTTGTGGAATAAAGCAGCTATATGTAAGCAGTATTGGAACCTATGCAAAGAAAAAATCAAGCTTTGGATACAGTGGATGCACAGTTACTATATCAAAGACAAGAACATATGGAAAGTGCAACTGAAGCAAACATCGTGGATCATGAGCAAGATTATGAAAGCAAATGAGAGTTTTGAGGCTACAGGATATAACCATGAAGATATTAGAAGAATGAGCAAATGTTCTGTTAAACAAATATACCACAGTCTGCGAGGAAACTTTAGCAAAGTGAGATGGAGGAGAATGGTATGTAACAATGCAGGATGTCCTAGGTGGATCTTCATGTTAACAATGGTAGCACATGGTAAGCTATACACCAAAGACAGGTTGCAAAAATGGGGAAGGCAAGTGGACCAAGAGTGCGTATTGTGCAAACAAGCAAATGAAGCTATCTAACACTTATTCTTTAAGTGTCTATACGCAGTAAAGTTTTGGGAGAATTTGCTAGCATGATAAGGCATAAACAGACCAGTATATGGATGGACAGAGGAGCTAACATGGGCAGAAAAATGGATGAGGAGAAAGAATGCACAAACAGAGTTATACAAAATGATACTAGCAGCATGTGTTTACTATGTGTGGCAAGAGAGAAATAACAAAAAATTTCAAGATAAAGCGAGACGATGGGAGATAATTGGCAAGTTGATTATACAGGAAGTGCACTATCGAACAAACAAACATGTGGAAAAAGCTTTAAGTAGATTAGGTTGTTACTCAATGTAATACATAGGAAAAACAAAGAAACAGTATGTTGGATATGAATTTTAATCATTCAGATCTTAACCCTTAAGAATGTATTTTTTTACAATTTTACTACCACTTAATGGATCTGAATAGTTCTTAATGATCAAGATCTAACAGGGTCATAATATCATGAAGATGTTATACCATTCAAGAATTTTTGTAAGAGTAATATTTCACTATTACTCTTACACTTTTACCGCTAATCACCATCAACTGTTATCGTTGTCCCCTACCATTGGAGACTACCACTACTCACTAACACCACCCATTAACATCATCGTCGTCCACAACCACCATCGCATGTATAAATGTCAGTTTTCACTACCACTAGCCATCACTTACAACCACCAAACCACCATTACCACAACAATCACTAACCACCGCTATCAACCACCATTATATATCACTCGTCACCGTTATCGGTCACCACTACCATCAAACACCCCCGTTAACTACTACTGTCATCCACCATCTATTACTCATAATCGCATTATGAATCAACACCACCACCAACTAATACCTAGTTGGCACCCACAACCACCACTATTAGCATCATCACCACCAACCACTATATAATTTTAAAAAATATTTTATTACTATAGTATTAAATTTATTAGTATTATTTGATTGAATATATACTTATTAATTTTTAAATAGACATAACATTTACGCATCCAGGTGTCGAGAAAATAAACAATTTTAATTATTCAGTATTTAGATGTTTAATATAACATGTTAAAATTCAGATATTTTAATTTTAATACACATATTAATATTTAAATGTGTATTCAAATTAAGACATATTAATCTTAATAAAATTAAATGAGGCGTTAGTATGCTTGAAACATTTTCATTTGTTCAATTAATATCTAATAAAACCAACTGGGATGTCCACTTAATAACTTCAGACGAATGGAAGACGACACACGCAAACCAAGGAACAGGAAGACCTGCTTTCACGCCGTACACACGGGCCAAAAAACTGGGATGCATTTATGGGAATCCAGGTAAGTTGCAGGAATATAGTAATCGAAAAAGAAACCTTCACTGCCATGGATTTTGATTGCACAATCTTTAGAAATCTTAATTTAGAGGAGGAAAAGGGAAACCCATCAAACCACCGTAACTTCATACCCATTACAATAGAGGACAAGACTAGACTATATGAACACTGAAAATAATCACTATTAATCAAACTGCTGGGAAAACGTATGGGGTACAACTTTGTTACACCTCATGTTTTCATACGTGAAAGTACGCCATAAGTAAATTGATGAAAGCTTGAAAATGAAATGTTACATCCCGCATTTTTGTACGTTAAAGTTTCGTCGTAAGTTAATCGACGTAAGCTCGAGAATGAGATTATTTTGAGGTTATAAGTATGTGCTATTTCAAATAAGTGATAAGTAAATTCTTGAAGGTGAGACGGTAAGCGAATCGAAGAAAATGAATTTTGCCGAAGTTTGACCTTTTGGGATAAAATACGGTCCGAGCTATAATCCCGATATTTATAGACTAATGTCATACAAGGTACCACATGACCATGATAGTGAGTAGTATTTTAAGTAATTTGAGATAACTCTTAATTATGTGGGTAATTGATTAATTATTGGTTAATGGGAGATTAACAAGTTAATCAAGAGATTGGTGGATAATTAATTCAAATATTTGGATAAGGTTTGATGAACCAACGTGACAGCAATTGAAGTCTTGATCAAAGTCAATTAGTGACTCTTTACTCATGTAACAAAGGTGGCACATGTAGAGAAAAGTTTGGCTAAGTCATCTAAAATTGGGGCCCACACCTAAAGGTTAAATACTTCTCTAAATTCACTTTGTAATCTCTACAAAGTAATGAAGAAGGTTTCAACAAATTCTCCAGAGATCATATTTTTCAATAGCAACGTGATTTGCTTCAAAAATTTCATACTGAAGACTACTTAATACTATAGCAACGTGGGATTTGTAATTCTAAGGAAATACGGTACAATCTTTCTCAAGAATATCATATGGATTTTTTCCTACTTCGATCTGTCATTATGTGTTTTGCCGCAATTGACGTGTGTGTTAGAGCAATTGTCAAGAGAATCGGTTCGGGTATGTTAAGGCTATCCCTTCTTTACTTTTGGCATGATCCATATGATACAAATGAAACGAGCAAATGCACAATTTTTATAAATGACTCTATTAATAGAAATACTAGAGATGCCTATGTTCTTGATTCCCCATGTGTCCTATTGTTCTATCATCTGTTCATGGGTCTCAGAAAATACATAAGTTGATAAAGTTTATTTCATGACACTAATCAAAGGCATAATGGTCTTATGACGTTCCGAGAGATTTTATTAACGTACTTCTCATGCATTGCATTCATTTATACATGTACATTGACCCATGACCAAATGGTGTTATATACGCGTATACTATATGTACATGGGGTATGAGAAAAGGTTACGACGTTATATACGCACCACCACCTTATCAGCTGGTATACGTTCATGATTTTTCCCACAGTGGCCGAGATGGTATGATGGGATGCCCTCAGAGGCTTGATGATGTTATGAACGCATATACCTGCGCATGGTATGACATTTATACGCATATGCATGACATTATAAATATTAATGATTCACAAAGTTATTTAGACTTACATGTTGAGTCTTTTACTCCATGTTTTTCTCATGTTTATTATTTACTGATTTTCATTCCTTACATACTCGGTACATTATTTGTAATGACGTCCTTTTTGCCTGGGGACGTTGTGTTTCATGCCCGCAGGTCCCGATAGACAGGTCGAGAGTCCTGCAAGTAGACTATCAGCTCAGCGAAAGGTGTTGGTGCGCTCCATTTGCTCAGGAGTTTCTTATTTGGTCAGTATGATTTACATGTATTGATTAGTATGGCGGGGCCATGTCCCGACCTTTATGGTATTGATCTACTCTTAGAGGCTTGTAGACATATATCATGTATATGAAAGATAGTATGGTCTTGTCGGCCTATGTTTAGTATACAAGTGATCATTTTGGTCTTATAGACCCATATGTCATGTGTATAAGTTTGTATTACATGTTGGGTCGTCCTATGACGAGTATTCCCTCATGTTTTATTCTAGTTAACTCACGGCAACCTTTTAGTCTCATTTACCTATGTTAGTATGATACGAAAATATATGTTACATTGGTACTCGGTTGAGTAAGTTGTTGGGTGCATGTCGCGCCCCATCGGTTTGGGTCGTGACAAACTTACTACGCACCAAAATCCAAAATATTTGGAACTTTCCCGAAACCATCAACCTAATTGATCTAGGTATTGACTACTACCTTGTACGTTTCTCATAAATTGACCAATACCAAAGAATCCTCAATCTAATAGATCTAGGTTTATTGGCTCACAATACCTAAGTGTCAAGAAATGGACTTCGAAATTCAACCCCAATGAAAACCACATTAACTTCTCCACAATATTGGTAGGACTACAGGAATTTACCACAGAGTACTATTATCTTGAAATTATAAAAAAGATTGGCCAGATTGTTGGGGACATTCTGAAGATCGAGCTGCACTACAAACACTACTGGAGGACATTATGCACCTTTGTGTATCCTTGCACCCCTAGGCAAATCACTACCAAGAAATGTCATGATTGGGAAACATCTATAGGATGTAACGACCCGACTGGTCATTTTGAGCTCTAGCGCATCGTTCGGCGGTTTGAGGCCATGATCATCTTCGCTTCAGGTATTATGACTTGTACATGTGGTCGGAATTGAAATTTCGGAAGTTCAAAGTTGATTTGGAAAGAAAATTCTCGTTTCGGAAGCTTTGAGTTGGAAGAATTGACTGTGGTTGGATTTTTTAGTACACGATCTCGGAATAAGGTTTGAAGATTCCAACAGGTTCGTATGATAATTTTGGACTTGGGCGTATGTCCAGATCAGGTTTTAGATGACCCGGGAGCATTTCAACGCCTATTATGGAAGGTTGGCATTTTGAAAGAATTTCATAAATTTGGGTTGAAGTACATTTCAATGTTATCAATTTGCCTTTGGGATTCCGATTCTGGGAATAGCTCCGTATGGTGATTCTGGTATTGCGAGAGCACCCGGAAGTGGATTTGGAGGCCCATAGGTCATTTTGGGGCCATTTGGCGAAAGTTAGAAATTTGAAGGTTTTTGAGAAGTTTGACCGTAAGTGGACTTTTGATATCGAGGTCGAATTCCGATTCCGGAAGTCGGAGTAGGTCTGTAATGTCGAATGTGACTTGTGTGAAAAATTTGAGGTCAATCAGGCATGATTTGATAGGTTTTGGCATCGAATGTAGAACTTTGAAGTCCTAAAGATCATTAAGCTTGAATTGGGTTGCGATTTATGATTTCGATGATGTTTGATGTGATTTGAAGGCTCAACTAAGTCTGTATGATGTTTAGTACGTGTTGGTATAATTGGTTGAGGTCCCGGAGGCCTCGGGTGGATTTCGGATGGTTAACAGATTGAATTTGGCCTTATGAAGGTGTTGAGGATGCTGTCTTCTGGTGTAACTGCACCTGCGAGGTTAGGATCGCAGGTGCAGAGCCACAGAAGCGGCTATGAGGGTCACAGGACCGGCTTAGGCTGGGATCGCAGATGCGGTCGAGTTTCACAGAAGTGGGACCGCACCTGCGCACGTGGAGCCGTAGAAAAGAAGGCGCAGAAGCTGATAGGAGCCACATATGCGTAGTTGAGGGGTTTGGAGGAGGACCGCAGAAGCGGTATTGTGGCCACACCTGCGGAACCCCGTAAGCGGTCAAGTGACTGCAGGCGCGAGAGATCGCTGGACAGATTGTTCTAAAGAGCGAGGTTTGGCTCTTCCTCTCTCATTTTTCCACTTGGTTGGGGCGATTTTAGAGAGCTTCAAAGGGAGATTTTCATCAAGCAACACAAGTTAAGTGATTCTCACTTATTATAAGTTAAATACATGGTTTGTATGATGATTTAAACATGGAAATTAGCAGAAATTTTTGGTTTGTGGTAGAAAACCTAGAAATTTATATTTTTAGATTTTGACCACGAAATTGGACATGAAATTGAGAATAAATCATATATTTGAGTTCATGGTGTTATGGGTAAAGTTTATCTTCGAAAATTTTCGAAATCCGGGCACGTGTTCCCGAGGGAGATTTTTATCGACTTTTCAAGCGGAGATAGAAATTGTTATAAATTGGATTATAGTGAGTATTAGGGTATATCTTTATGTATTTTGCACATTTATTGATTAGTTTTGGAACGACGGGCATCAGTTTGAGTTGTTGGAATTGCTTAGGAGCCGTCTAAGGAACTCTGGAGCGAGGTAAGTCTCCTTTATAACCTTGTAATAGAGAATTAATCCCATAGGTGAATTGAATTTATGTTCTTGCGGGGGCTACGTATGCACGAAGTGACGAGAGTCCGTACGTAGCTACTAATTATGTCTATATCCGGGTAGTTTAGGTTTACATTATGCCTTGTTGATACTATTATTTGATTGTGTTTATTAATTGCCTTGAAAAGAGTTGAAATTGAGGATTTCGAGATTTGAAAGTTTGCGCTTAAATTTTGTATTTTTGAAAAGAATCGAGGAATATTGTAATAACTTGAGAAATCTATGTGCAACCCCTTCGCAATTTATATTCCGCGAGCGGAGTAAATTTACACTACTCTTATGGGAGCGGGCCAATCGCCTCGGCAGGTTAATAGATACATCTATGGTTCGCGTCGTTCGACCCTCGGCTCGGACACAATTCACTATGCATAATTTTTGGATGCCTGGGACACAATCTATATCAATGTACGGCCAAGAACACAACATTTACAAAGACAAAGGATAACTCTACATCAGACACGACCAATGAACAGTGGAAGACAATTTCATATTCAAACAAAAGGTACACCACTACAACTCAAAATTCAAAAAATTTAGAAAAAGAAACTAATGAAAAAGAAAAATTCGAAAGAAAAAAAGAATCAGAAACAAGAAACAATGAAAAGGAAGAAAAACAGGAGTGGAAAAATCAAAACAAAACTCTTGTCGAAAAAATCCTTCAGAAATCAAAACAAAAAGAAATAGAAAAATAAATGATGACCCCTTATACCACAACTTGTAGGTTGGCCATACCTACTTCCACCCCAAACTTAGGGACCAAGAAACAATCAGTTATTCACACTTCTACAATCTCTGAAGGGTCAACTAGTTATGTAAAAAAAAACAATTTTCTATCCTAAGTCAACTAGATTTAGAAAAGAAACTACCAAAATAGGAAAACTCGAAACCTCACACTTCAACCCCATCATCAACGACATCACCAAGCATAGATCATCAAGAACAAAAAAAATCATCCCTTTCTATTTTCAGCCACAACAACAAAATTGCCCACCAACTGTACCACAAACAAAAAATGTCTTTACAACAAATTACACTGTTGAGCCCACAAAAATACTGACAACAACACCCCAAAATAGACACAGAATAGGAGCACATACAGGATCTCAAGGACAGGAACAGACTATCAAAAGCGGAAAAAACAATACCACACCCAGTGCAAAAAATAACAAAAATTTCATAAATATTACTCCTAATAAACCTACACTCCATGAAATTATCTCTACTTATGAAACTTACTACCCACCCTACTACTGCCACTGCCAAACCCCATAATCACACCCTCCATCAATCCCCATATATCACCTCCCCCGACAAAATGAAACCCCAAACAACCCACCCCATCATCCGGTCCCCCCTATTATCTCCCATTCCACAATCCCTTCCAAAGACACTCTCCCACTCTCCATCCTACTCACAATGTATCGCTATTTTCACAAACGCCCCAACCACCACAACTACCGACGCCACCATCACTCACGCCATATTAGAGAGAATAACCAGCACTTTCCATACCACCATAGTCACACACGAACAACCAATTACTTAGTCCAAACAATAATTATTCTGGTGCCAGATTCAATAGTACCACATATTCTAATCATGCAACACCCACCACCAACCCCATGGTTGGATGTAGTAGGGTTACTGCAACACGCCCAGATATTCTTGGACAACACACATGATCTCATCGAGCAGCTACAGGACTGGGGACCCCACACATAAAAATGAATGGAAACGATGCAAAATCTGGAAGTAGCAGCGACCACAACCACACAACAGCCGCCACATTTTCAAGGTCACTACCAGCAACCACTGGTGCAAGTACAAGATAAATGACGGGGATGTCACAAAATTCTTCCATATTTTTGCTATACAGAAGAGCAGAAAAGAAAGATATTAGGACTCAATGACACAGTTGGTAATTGGACCTTTGACTCCAAGGGAATTCATGATACATAATAAAACACTTCTCAACTATCTACACAACAAAACTGCAATCATGCAATTATACCTTAGCACCCAACTCAGGGCTGCTAAACATCCTCACAGAACAGGATAAAGAAGCTCTCATTAGGCCTCTCTCATGACTCTCTCATAACTGAAATTAACAAAGCTATAAAATCGTTTAAACCTCTCATCGGGTCCGGATGGCATACACCCAATTTTCTTCCAAAAATATTGGCTGACACAAACTCAGCTATCACACACACATGTATTCAAGCATTTTCTACCCTAACAATTCCAACTGAAATTAATAAGACCCACGTAGCTCTTATTCCCAAGGTAAAACACCCTAAAAAATATCTTCCAATGCAGACCTATCAGCCTTTTTAACACAATCTATAAAACTGTACCAAAAGTGATTATAAATCGTATTCGCTCTTTCCTCAATAATATTACCAGTCCTAATCAATAGCTTTATTCCAGGAAGTAGAGTAATTGGAAATGCAATAATCTTCCAAGAATCAATCCACTAATTCAAGAGTTGTACGGGTAGGACTGGGAAGATGATGCTCAAAATTGATTTTGAAAAGGCCTTGACCGACTTGAATGGTCCTTCGTCAGGAGCTCATTATAAGCTTTAAACTTTTCAGAGGACCTAATAACGCTTAATATGAATTGCATATCTACCACTATAATTTCAATCATAGCAAATGGCAAACCTACAGATATCTTTGAACCATCAAGAGGCATCTGTCAAGGAGAATCACTCTCACTGTACCTTTTCATCATCTGTATGCAATCCTAACACGTTGAATTGATCATGAAGTAGATGTTTTGAACTGGAAACCCATTAAAATAAGCCATAATGGCCCAACCACATCACACCTCCTTTTGCAGTTGACCTTATTCTGTTCGCTGAGGCAAACATTACTAGCGCAACTTCTATCATAAACATTTTCAACTTAATTTCTCACCATTCAGGACAGAGAATAAATTTCTTCAAATTCAAAATTATTTTTTCCTCTAATGTATCAGCTACAGACCAAACATCACTGTCAAACACTCTTAACATTAAAAAAAAAAGGGAAGTACTTGGAATTTTCGATACAAACTTACAACCAAAAAGTTCGGACTCTAAATTCATACTTGACAAGATGAATACCTGACTAAAAGGATGGAAAGCAAAGCTACTCACTTTATATGGGAGATTAACTCTTATACAATCGACTTTGTCAGCAATTCCCACCCATTCCATGCAAATAAACCTCATTTCAGCAAAGACAATATTGATCATATCCACACAAACTTCCTATGGGGATCTACATTGGACCAGAGGAAAATCCATCTCATCAACTGGAATAAGGTAGCATCCCCTAAAAAAGAGGGAGGCTTGGGGTAGTACAAAGCAACAAGGAAAAATATCGCACTTCTATCAAATCTATTATGGAGATATCTCACAAACCCAGATTCTCTTTGGGCAAAAATCATTAAGGGTAAATATATTAGCACCCAAAGAATTGACCTATGGTCTACAAAGCACATGACTCCTACATCTGGAAAAACAAATCCAAGACTTATTCTTTCTTCTCCAAAGGCATCACCTGGAATATCGAAACCGGGACCAAAATACGAATTTGGGATGATAGATGGGTCATTCGAAATCACACATTAAGGGAACTAATTGGAGGACCACTTGACAAGGAAGATATAAATAAAAATGTAGCTTGCCTCATTATTAATAAAAATTAGAACTTTCAAGCCGTATCATACGACCTACCAAATACGCTTTCTGACATCGTAACACAAACATACATTCCAAAAATTTAAATGACTCCTTCTTTTGGAAAGAAGCGGAAGATGGGAACTTCACAACAAAATCAGCCTACAATCTCTTCATTACATTCACGGAGCACCTCAAACTCATGAACCCTTCAACCACTTCTGGATATAAAAAGCACATTGCCACAACAAACTCAAAACTTTCCTATGGTTACTGATACATCAAGGACTGCCTACTACAGCTGTTCTAAGCCAAAGAAAAATAATTGGATACAACTCTTGCAAATATTGTGGAATAGAGGAAAACATAAACTACATATTCTTCCACTGCCCTATGAACACTTCAATATGGGAAGAGCTAAACATAGCAACCCAACACTCAAACTAACTAGAGTGGATAAAGGATAATTGTACCTCCACTAAAAGCATCATTCTTCCAAATAACTCATCAATCATGTTGGCCATTTTCACACCAATTATCCTTTGGTATATTTGGCTAAATCATAACCTTAACATCCTTCATAACTGCTCAACACTTATTGACAGCACAAAAATCATTTCGCACGCAATGGAATACCTTTGCCCAACAACCCATAACAATAAAATTCCCAATAAAGTGGACACCCCCACCGCAAAACCTCTATAAACTCAATACCAAAAAGAACTCCAACACTGAAGGAACATGTGGAATCATAAGAGATTCTGCGGGACATTAGATTGATGGATTCTCATGCCACGTAATGGCCTTGTCACCCATCCAGGTAGAAATTCTTCCTCTACTAAAAGGATTGGAACTTTCTTTTACAAAAAATCGAATTCCGATTATAGTGGAAACAGACTGCCAGAACCTTTTAAACGACAAATCCCACACTAAAGCTAATGTTAATTTTCTCCATAACGGCATGTTTCTACTCGACGCACTAGGCCAGCCGAATGTTAGGCATGTCTACCGTGAAGGAAATTAAGTGGCGCACACACTGGCGCAGTATGAGAGCCATGTAACTCAAATACTAAAACTGAGTGTGACGAACACTTCTCGAAAGAACCATCTTTATTTGCTTTCTCCACTTTCCGCAAAGACTTACTTGAGACTATTTCGTTAAGATTAGTCTAGCACTATAATAACTATGTCTAGCTTTTAATGCTTAATTATAAATCCAGCACCTTCATGCAAAAAAAAAAAAAAAAAAAAAATTAGTATATAAAAAATAAAAAAAAGTATATAAATAGTTGTACTGTCTGCAGAAAGTGTTGTACAAAGGTTCTATCTTGCAGATTTTTCTTTCCTCCTTTTCAAAATACACTCTTCTTTGTTCAGTGTAATCAGTGGAGGCAAGAAAATATGCAGGGGTGCTCAGCTCTTTCCTGTTCTTCAAACGCTATCTCTTCTGCTCCAGTTGGTCTCTTCTTTACTCAAACACCAAGACTTCCCTTTCGAAATCAAAGCATTGGGCTTTTGACAAACCCATCTTCTTTTCCTGCTCAATCAAGCTTCAACATTTTCCATGTTCGCCAAAGCACCCTCCCTTTGCGTCACTGCACAGGTAAATTCTTATTATCCATTAAAGTTTCAATCTCTTTTGGTTTTTGAGCTTCTACTCATATTTCTTTGACTTTTTTCTGACTTTTTCCTAACTGAGTTTCTGCACTGAATTTGCGGGCTTTATCTGCAAGATTTGCGGGTTGTTTATGACAATTGTACTCTATTCAGGGTTATTTTTCTGGAATTGAGCAAAACCTGGAACTTTGTGACATTTGTATTGTCTGAACTATTCGCTTTGCTTATTGACACTGGTTAATCTTTAGTTGTATTGTCTGTAAGTATATTTTGTATATTCTTAAATATGATATGTTGCTACCCTAACCTTATGCAGGTGCGAGGCAATATTAAATTTTGTTCATCCAATTACAAGTTTCTTGCTTCAAGTCAAACACAAAATATAGAAAATTTACATATGATATTCAGTTATCTAGGAAAGATATCAGCTTATGTTAGTGTACGCTGTCTAATTAAATTTTCTTTTTCATCATGATAATTCCAATTCATCTGAATTTTGTTATTGTCTGTGGAGTCGGTGTAATGATTGTCAAGCATCTAAATTGGGCTATCGTATCAAAGTAGTCTCATTCATGAGAAAGTTTATGAACAGTTTTTATAAAATCACACAGTTCTCAAGTAAACACCTTTTTATGTCTGTCACATTTCAGCTACCGAGGAGATCTTAGAGACTAGTGAAACAGAGGGAGTCTTTGTTGAAACTGGGTACATATATAGCGTTCATGGGCTTCAAGGAGAGGTTCGGGTAAAGGCCGAGACTGATTTTCCTGAATTGCGATTTTCCAAGGTAGAACTATCAGAAACTTAATAGTGGGGCTGAATTCTTGTTTTGGCTTGCCATGTTATATCCTTTGTATGAAATCACTATTAATTCAGCCAGGAAGGCGATGGTTGAGGCAGCGAGTTTCAGGGAGAGAGATGGTTCAAGAAATCGAACTAGTGGAGGGAAGAGGTCATCCAGGACAGAAGAGTTGGATACTTAGATTCCATGAAATCAACACAGTAGAGCAGGTGATGTCAGTGTAACGATGTAATAACATTGCATTTTCATGACCCCCACTCTTTTGTTTTACCTCATGCACCATGTACCTTATCTTTTCTTTTATGATGAACCAATTCTGAATCATGCATGTTCAAATCACACTGTGTCATTTAAAAGAAGTGGCAATGTCATGTATGCTAAAGGTGAAGAACTTTATATGGCACTATTATAAAATGGACGATGTTTGGCTCATCTTTTGTCAACCAAAGACAATTGTTGCTAGCCTAGTAAATGGCAGCTTACTACAATCTCATGCCAGTCTTGTGTATTTTCTGAGGCATATTTTGGAAATGGACTTACTTTTTACCCTTGGGCATAAAAGTTTGATATATCTTGTTTTTCCAATTTTCCTCAGGCTCAAAAACTTGTTGGGTCGATTGTACTAGTGAAGGATGAAGATAGACCAGTCTTGGAAGAAGGTGAATTTTACACCCGTGACCTTGTTGGGATGAGAGTTTTTCTAAAGGTTTGTGTTCCAAGGCATCAATCTGAGTTTCGCTAAAAGTAGATGTTTCTTTAGTTTAATTTCTATTGGAGGTGAGTCGCACTTAGAAGGAATTTTCTAATATGTGCTCCAGGAAACTAGAGAACCAGTGGGAACTGTTATTAATGTTTTCAACAGTGGAGCTAGTGACCTCCTACATGTTGAGCTTGACTCGAATATTAGTCTATCAGATCAAAATGGAAAGCCAAGGCTGGAAGGAGGGGCATCTGGTCCGCTTGTATGGGTTCCTTTTGTTGAAGCAATTGTTCCAACTGTTGATTTGAGTAAAAGGGAAATGTTGATTACACCTCCTAAAGGTCTTCTAGAGCTAAATATCCGTGCTGATGAGAGGTCCAAGAAAGAGAGGCGACAGCTTGTGAGTTGCTTCTTTTTCACCATTTTGCCAGAATTTATTGTATTGACACATGCTGTTGCTGTTACAGGGTTCTCTATTTACTTGCATCATATGCAATTATATCAAATCTTGTCCAGCGCTGTTTAGCCGATTCATCTTAGCATCTGCATTTCTATGACACTCTTCCTATAATTATATTGGACATCTGAGGCGTACCATTTACTCAATTGCTGGCCTAACAGCATATAGAACTCTGTGTTCATTTTAGTTATCTTCTAACCACACATCCCATATCTCTCATCCATTTTAGTCATCCTATTTCAATTCTGTATTACGTTTTCGGCCATCTTGTTAGGCACCAATCTAACTTCACCTTTTTTCATCTTATGTAGCTAAACTTGCAGTGCATATTTCCTGTCTTTATCTTTCTTATCCTAAAAACCTTACTCAATGGAGTGCTTCTCCATACCTTCAGCTTTCGGTTGACTCATTCGCTAGTTTGATATATGAATATATCTATAAATAACACTTTTTGTACAAAGAGAAGTACAGATGATTGGTGCCACTTGTTAGAAGATAGTACTTGCACCATTTATTCACATCGTGAATAGTTTTTGATGCCTCATTGGTGTGAATCAATAAGGAATTTGATTATCAAAAAATAACATGCACCGTGATAGGTCTCTAACATGTGAAGTAATAGGTTACCCACTTTTCTCGTATATTGTGCATTTACTATCATTAATAGAACGGAGAAGGGTCAAAAATGCCCCTGAACTATTGAAAAAGGTCTAATCATATCCCCATCTACCTATTGGACTAAAAATACCCCTCCATCTACCTTTTTGGTTCTCTATGTCCTATGACCGTTAGGTCAATCCTGAATTTAAAAAATAATTAATTAAATTCCACGTGGCAACTTCTTATTGGTCGAAATTAAAACATCTAACCTATTAGAAAGACTCACTCATATCTAACCCATAGATTTACATGTGTTCATTTTCTTGATTAATTTCATGTATAGCATTATCATCGAATAAAGGTTCATGAACAAATTAAACAAACAAGAAAAGCCTAGCATGAATGAGCCAATGATTTTCTTGACAATAATGTAAGACGGAAAACTAGGGGTAGTCCAATGGTTATGATATCTTCCAAACAATCACTTTGAGATCTTTCGGTTATGTAAAAATGATTAAATTAAACTCATCTTGAATATAATGCAATTTGTGTCTATCATGTAAATTGAACTGGATGCCATAACAAGAAAAAGAAAATCACGTAGTAAATTTGCGGCTATTTGTTTGCTGTAACTTCCAGGAGCTTTTGTTCCATGGAGTTCAATAGGAGTGGGGCCTCTTTTTTTTAGTTGAACTTTTTGTTCGGGTCGAGTTAGTGTTTGAAGCGGGTTAGTATGAAAAACTGGTAGATATGGGTGGGTCTTTCTAATGGGTTAGATATTTTAATTTTGGCCAATAAGAAGTGGGGAATTTAAATAATTATTATTTTTAATTCAGCATTGACCTAACAGTCAAAGGGCATAAGTGAACCAAAAAGGTGGATGTGGGTATTTTTAACCTTCTCCAATAGTTTAGGAGCATTTTTAACCCTTTTCCGTTAATAGAATTCTTAAATCTGTTATCTGAGCTCAATGACACGGCAATTCTTGATGAGAGTTCACACTTAACTTCTCCAGATTAGTGCTGCTCATTTGAAAAGTGCCTCTAAAGTTGCTTTTCTCTCAGTGGTCATCTTTGATTGTCGCAGGTACTTCTATAGCATTGATCTAGCATTTTTGACACTGTTCATATTCTGCATTATTCAGGAATGGAAAGAGAGAAAAAAGTTTCAGAAACGCCTTATAGCAGCCAAGAAGAAATTACATGAAATGGAACAAGATCATATTTTTTATGGTTTTAGATACGGCGAGAAAATCCAAAGGAGCTTCCTTGCAGACCAGATAGTTGATGTAAATTCAATGTTGCTTCAGCATGCGTTGCAGAATATTAAGATGCCATATAAGAGGTGCAGCTTTTAGTTTTTTTTCCCATCTTGCAATCTTTAAGTAGGCTAACTGATCTTTTACACCGACATCTCATATCCTAAATGTTAAGTACAAATGCATTGAAGAGAGTTGGCTAGGTTCATTTACCTGATACTGATTTCTTATTCCTTTTCTTTTGGGGTTTTTGTGT
>ML352167.1:0-42001 GCA_005239505.1 Nicotiana paniculata
GGGATTGCGGAAAGAAAGAATCGTACATTAAAGGAGATGATGAATGCATTGTTGATAAGTTCTAGTTTGCCGCAAAACTTGTGGGGGGGAATCCATTCTTACTGCTAATCGAATATTAAATCGAGTACCCCATAATAAAACACAATCCATTCCATATGAAAAATGGAAAGGAAGGAAGCCCAACTTGAATTATTTTAAAGTGTGGGGGTGTTTGGCAAAAGTGCAAGTTCCTAAACCCAAAAGGGTAAAAATAGGACCAAAACCCGCTGGTTGTATTTTCATAGGATATGCGACTAATAGTAAATCATATCGATTTCTGGTTCATAAATCAGAAAATCCCGACATTCATAATAATACGGTTATAGAATCAGATAATGTTGAGTTCTTTGAAAATATATATCCATATAAAAAGGAATGTGAGTCGATTGGTGAAGTATGTAAAAGACCTCGGGAAGAAACAAAAGAAAGTACATTTAATCAGGAGGATCCAAGACATAGTAAACGTCAAAGAACGTCTACTTCATTTGGATCAGATTTTGTGACTTTCTTATTGGAAAATGAGCCTCAAACATTTAAAGAAGCTATGTCTTCTTTGGAATCATTATTTGGAAAGAGCGAGTCAATAGTGAGATAGAATCCATATTGAACAACCACACATGGGAATTGGTTGATCTTCCTCCGGAAAATAAACCGTTGGGTTCTAAATGAATCTTTAAGAGGAAAATGAAAGATGATGGCACTATTGACAAATTTAAGGCAAGACTTGTGGTCAAAGGGTATAGACAACGAAAATGTCTTGACTAATTCGATACATACTCTCCAGTTACAAGAATTACGTCCATAAGAACGTTGGTAACGTTAGTTGTAGTTTATGGTCTTGAAATTCATCAAATTGATGTTAAGACGACCTTCTTAAATGAAGAGTTGGAGGAATAAATCTACATGGAACAACCTGAAGGTTTTGTGGTTTCAGGTAAAGAAAAGAAGGTGTGTAGACTTGTTAAGTCCCTTTATAGACTAAAACAAACACCCAAACAATGGCATGAGAAATTTGACCAAACAATGTTGTCAAATGGTTTTAAAATAAATGAATGTGATAAATAAGTTTACAATTAAAATGTTCCATATCACATAGTCATTGTTTGCTTATATGTGGATGATATGCTGATAATGTGTAATGACATTGCCAACATAAATGCGACTAAGCGCATGCTAACTGGCAAGTTTGATATGAAAGACTTGGGAGTTGCTGATTTAATTCTGGGAATTAAGATCCATAAAACTTCTCAAGGTCTGGCATTGTCACAATCTCATTATATTAAGACAGTACTTGAAAAATTCAAGCACTTGGGCTTTAAAGTTGCAAGGACTCCAATTGACGTGAATCTTGTATTAGCAAAGAACAAAGGTCAAAGCATATCACAATTGGATTATGCTCGTGTGTTGGAATGCTTAATGTACATCATGAATTGTACACGACCAGATATAGCTTGTGTTATAAGTAAATTGAGTCGGTATACGAGAAATCCAAGTCAATCTCATTGGATGGCCATGAAACGAGGTTTGGGGTATTTAGTACATACCCAGGATTTTGCTTTGCACTACAGTAAATATCCTGCGGTCATTGAGGGATACTGTGATGCAAATTGGATCACCGGACCAACTGATTCTAAGTCCACAAGTGGATATGTATTCACTATTGGTGGAGGAGCGGTATCTTGGAAGTCGTCCAAACAAACTTGTATTGCCCGCTCTACAATGGAGGCTGAGTTCATAGCTTTAGATAAAGCCGGTGAAGAAGCTAAATGGATCCGGAATTTTTTGGAAGACATTCCATTTTGGCCCAAACCATTGGCATCAATATGCATACATTGTGATAGTCAAGCGTCAATTGGAAGTTCTAGGAGCGTTATGTATAACGGTAAATCTCGTCATATACGACGAAGGCATAAAACCGTTAGGCAATTACTCTCTAAAGGAATTATCACGATTGACTATGTAAAGTCAAGTGATAATGTGTTGGATCCACTTACGAAAGACCTAACTAGAGAGGTAGTTGAGAAATCATCAAGGGGAATGAGATTATGGCCGAGAACAAGTCATAGTGGCGGTAACTCTACCTAGAAGACTGGAGATCCCAAGATCTAGGTTCAAGGAGATCAAACAAAGTCATTAATGACGGTTCAACATTGTCAACTAAATTATTTGTTCCATTCTCGTGATGAGACAATGTTCAGTATCAAGGATAAAGCATTAAGGCTTTTTAATGATTTCTAAATTTGATACGGGGTATATCAAATAGTGTATCTACGGGATGACACGTTTAGGAATCACCTATGTAAGTGTGAAGTGTTAGCCGCTTCAAGGAGAATTTTGCAAGGCTAGTTCTCTATGCACTTATGAAACCAGGCGGTGTTCATGGCTGAAACGAACACAACAATGAGAACCAAAGACGGTTAAGGATTGATTGTGTGACTTGTGGTTGTCTAGGTATACACTAAAGTTCGACGGTTCAAAGATATCAAATCTACCGATTGATCGAGTATATCCGACATAAGTTCACTACGGAAAGTTCAAAGGGAAACCTACTTATCCATATGCAATTAATCNAGAAAATGGAAGGAAAAATGAAATATTTGAGTAATATTTGATGTTCCCTCCTTGATTGTCCCACAGGGGAAGAGGAAAAGGTTTTTGATGGGTATATAAGCAATTGCTCTTCTTCTAGATCATAAAGAGTTGAGAAGAAGGCAAGCCTTGTGCCGTCATCGTCGTCGTCGCTCGCTCGGCTCGGCCTCGGCCTCGGCTTCGGATTCAGATTTAGATTCAGATTCAGATTTGGATTTGGATTTGGATTTGATCGATCGATTGATTATTTTTTGGACCAAATTTATTTGTTAATAGTAATATTAACAGAAATGTTATTAAATATTTATTTTAATAACAAAATATTAATTTTAAAGTAAATATTAATATTAAATCTATTTCAGTTATCTAACATTCAGTTTTCTGTTTTGTAACAGAAAATTAACTACCCTTCAATTTTTCCTCTTTATGGTTGAGTAAATAGACAATTATGTCATGGCATTTATTCTATGACCGTTTTGGAAAAACAACTATTCTGAAGAGTTGCACCTCTTCAGATTTCAGCCCAACTTTGGCTATAAATACAAGTCCTTCTCTCAGATTTTAGAATTTTGAGTTCTCCTCCTTTCTTCTTCTGCATATTCTTAACTTCAAAGAAAAGTAAGTGTGATTTGCTACCGAACTTTGTGTTCGCTTAAACACTGTAGTTTGAAGTACCACTATACCAGTGTATAATTCATTCTATCCTGGGAGGAAATAATTCATAACCTTGGGTACTAGGAGGGGATTAAATTCCTTAAGGAAACACTGTGAATTCAGTGGGATCGAATTTATTTTATTATTTCATTTACATTTCTGTTTATGTTATTTTATTTTCTCCAGAATTATTTTACAAATACAGATTATTAACAAATAAATACAGAAATTTCCTCGCTCCGCCTCTGACGCTGTAATTGTTTGAGGTAGTTATTAAAGGTCTCCATAACTTGCTATTAAATCAACTTAAATGCATGGAAAGTTTTAATCATATGGTTACTGTACTTCGACGACGACGACGACTTTTGTTGTGGCTTATATTTGATGTCTAATTATACAGTCACCATTTATTATGGAACTGATATCGACTAAACTTTGTAAAAAAAGAAAATATCTGCCTTGTGTATGATTATGATCATTTCCATTCTTGTCAAATTTCAGGTGGTCGTGAATGTATGAAGCTTTAATTAGATAGTTGGATGTGCTGCTGTGCGAAAAAGTTAATCATTAATGGTTGAAACCAAAAAAATAAGAAAAATACAAAGTGTAAGAAAACTATTAAAAATAAAATAGGTTTACTAAGTAAGCTAGCTATTTAAATGAGATATATAAACCAATCAATGTGCAATTAAGTGCATTTAATAATGTTATTTTCGCAATTGCTATAAATGGTTCTTTAAATCATTTCATCGCATCCCAATTTAGTGTTCTAAAGTTGGATCTTTTTATTTACTATGTGATTAGTTTCTGGGCACGCGCGTTACGCGTGATTCCATATAAATAATTAAATTTTTTGCATATTATAAAAAATACTTTAAAATATTTTTAGTTGCAAAATAAAAATTAAAAGGAAAAGATATTTTTTTATTTATTGAAAATGATCAACAATTCCTATTTCAGACTTTTTATGACCGTTATATTTTGAGAAAAAACAAGCTTGAATATCACAAACCTATAGAATTTTAGAAATATAGAAATAATAATAATAGCTATAGGAACTTTTTAATATCATTTACATAAGTGTCGTTTACATATGAGTAAGGAAACTTTTTAAAAGATATCAAAGTAATTGGTTGATGTTGGTATTCGAAAAAAAATAGAAAAAAAAACATAAAAATTACATATTGTAGTTTTATGCTTGACTCTATTAAACCCAAAAAGGATACCAATAAGTTTAGCATGTTTTCTCCTTATTTATTTCTTCGTCCGTTTATTTAGTTGTCAAGTATTCTAAAAATAAATTTTTATTTTTACTTGTCACTTTTCTGTTCGTCCGTTCATTTAGTTGTCAAGTATTCTAAAAAAATATTTGTTTTTCACATATCAAGTGAAAAATAATTTATTTTTCTTGTTTTGTTCTTTAGCATTAATTACTCATTCCAAATTATTTTATCAACCCATTAATATTATACACCAATTAATATAGGTATAATGGTAAATTATGCAGACGCACACATACACTAAGTAATGATAAAATAATAAGAAAAAATCATGCGAAAAAAATATGTTAAATTTAGAGGGAAATAAAATATTATGGTGATGGGAATAACAAAAAACATAAATAAACCCTTTAATTTAATTCGGATGCATGTACATGAGACCCTGAACAACGGCATTTTCAGTAACTTAAATCTAGTCTTTCACTCCATTAGAGACTTTGGTTTATATCACAAATAATATCAATCAACTCCTTGAAAGATAGTGTAGTAAAAGCTACTAAACTTTGAGGAGAGATCAGAGAAGGAAAAGAGAACAAGAAATACTAACCTTCGACTTTTTCTGGCATATACAACACATGCATCTAGTTTAATTCATCTGTCGGCAATATCACTTGTTTCTTCTCTATTTTTCAATAAACATTTTGAACTAAAAAAAAAATCACAAGAAATATCAAAAGACAAATCCGCTTGGGAAATATGATTTTTTGCATTATACACTTACAGTTATAGAGCAGTTGATATAAGCGAATCATCATAGATTTAATTCACACAACTCTAAATAGGTAAAAACTCTAACTTCTATGATAACAACAATATATTTTTCCAAGTCTCTATCTATCTACAAATATCCTAAAATGTTCTTGTTCTTTGATTATCTCCGGTGACATTTAAATATCTCAAAGTGTTCTTAGAATTCAAAGAGTCAAAAAAATATAATGGTACCCAATACATCTGTCTTTAATGGTCTAATTAAGTATTTAGCCGTTTTGTCTACTTTTGTTAATTGAGTTATGAAATGAATTATTGCTAGTTGTAGGAATTAAAACGAACAAACTCTAGTTATATCAGACTTTAATTAGTTATTAATGGATTTCTTCAGCCGATGAGATAATTCATTAGTAATTTAATTGTGTAATTGATGGCTTTCTTCAACGGGTGAGAAAACCATAAAGATGGCTTGCTTTTGTTTTCAACAATAATTACTCCTATCCATTACAATATGCAAGGCATCATTAGTAATTATTCATTACCATAGGAAAATTAATTCTCTTAGATACATCTTTGCCAGAACACCAAAGGTCTTGGTAAAAACTAAAAACTGACCATTCACGGGTCGCCTTTCTCTATGATTCTTAAAAGCACACTATTTATTATGAAATATATTTACTATTTTGTATATTATTATTATTAAAATAGTGATTCGTTGAAGGGCAAAAATGTCGTCCAAACTTTTAATGGGCGTTTTAGTAATTCAATCTTACCTAAAAGTCTTCATACTTATGGGGTAGTATGATTAAATGTATATGTGAGATGAAATGACATACAAAAAATAGTAGCAATAATAAGGATTCAGGTATTCAACATCAAATGGGAGAAATTAAAAGATAGCCAGATTTACCCTTGGTCATTCAAAAATAGTCACACTTTCAATAGTAATCGAAATTTAGCCACTTTTCATGTAAAGATAAATTAGATCGAAAACACTATTCAAAATCTGGAAAATACTCCAACATAAGTATACTGGAACTCCAGCATAGTATACTGGAGTTCCAGCAAAGTATACCGGTCCAGTATAATATGCTGGAAGTTCATACACAGGTGCTCGAATCTCTAACATATTATGCTGGAACTTTCCGCGTGCTGGAGTTCCAGCATAATATGCTGGACACACTAGCACCAAACTCCAGTATATTATGTTGGACCGGTCTCTGTTGCAGCAAATTAATAGTTATTTTTCAATGACTTGACAAACGCTGACTATTTTTGAATGACCAGTCCGAAAACTGACTAGCCCGTACGATTTTTATACATCAAATGGTAAAGTCCCAAGCTTTATCGGACACCATGTTCTATGTATTGGGTCTATTACAAGTTAGCCCATCATGATAAACTTATATGGGCCTCAAAACCGTAATGCGTTGGGCCACTTCCCTTTGAGGTCCAGTAATAAATGATTCCCGGTCCATTGCGCGTTCAACAGTTATCAAGTGGGGGCAAGTGCACAGATAGTAAAAATAACACTAGCTAGTCAGTTTTCAGACCGGTCATTCAAAAATAGCCGGCGTTTGCAAAATTATTAAAAAATAGTCACTATTTTGTTGCAACATGGAAAGTTCCAGCATAATATACTGGAGATTGGTGCATATGTGTATGGACTTCCAGCATAAGTCCAACACGCGGAAAGTTCTAGCATAATTTACTGGAGATTGTGGCAGCTGTGTATGAACTTCCAACATATTATACTGGAACTCTAGTATATTATGCTGGAAGTCCAGTATATTATATACTGGAGTTCCAATATACTTATGCTAGAACTTCCATTATAATATATTGAAGTTTCAGTATATTATACTGGAACTCCAGTATATTATGCTGGAATATTTTCCGAATTTTAAACAGTGTTTTAGTTCAGATTTATCTTCACATGAAAAGTGGCTAAATTTCGATTACTTTTGAAGCGCTTGCTATTTTTTAGTGACCACTTATAAATCTGGCTATTTTTGAATTTCTGCCGTATAAATAGCCATTCTCAGGGATATTATTTAGAAATTAGTCAATACGTATTTTTTAAACGAAAAATCTTAGCTTCAGGATAAAATATTTTTGTCTCGAAACTAAAAAGCTGAAATTCAGGATGTACTGGCTAATTTCTAAAGAACACCCCTTTAGAGTGGATACTTGGTGTCATTTCTACTACAAACTGACCTTTTTAAAAAATTTAACTTGTTTAATTTTCCAGAAAGTGACCAATTTAACTTGTCTAGAAAATATATGATTGGTTGTAATCATATACTTAACAGGAGTAGGAAAAAGCAAACCATATATATGTAAGAGGCTTCAGAAATGAACTCATGTAGTGGAACTTAAATTGCATGCACCTTCTTTAGCTATTGAGTTCTCTTTTAGGAAACACTTTAATAAAGCTTAGTATAATTTTTGGAATGGTGCCAAAACAGCTTTTAAATAGAAAACGTGAAATTAAAAAATGAGACTAACAAGAAGGCAATCTTAGTTAGTGGAATAGTGGCCTTCTTTTTGATAGCCAATGCGAACCTGGGTATAGGCTACTGAAGTAGAGTCCAAATACAAAGTAGATCTGATTTAGGTAAACTTAAAATCGATCGAGCCAAAAGCCATTTCAAATCTTTTTCCTTTTCAAACCAATATGGCCTAAAAAAATTGGCACTCTTTTTGGTAGATCAATTTGAAAAATATTCAAAAAGTGCAAACAAAAGTAAAAGAAGGAAGTTAAAAATTGAACGCATGCTCGCTTTTGAAACTTGACCATCCCAAAGATGGAGTTTAATTTCGACAGCTCCTTTTTGACTATGGTGCCATTTGTTTTTAGTATTTCAGTTGTAAACAGCTGTGTCAGAAAAAGAGGAGAAAACTTGACCGAATTGTGAGGTACTTGAACTATTGCATAATTGCATTGGTTCCTATTACTTTAATATCGTGTTATTCAACCCACGAAAACTTAGACAGTAGATGACAAAAAGTCATTTGCATAGTAATTTTTGTTTCAATTTTGTTTATCTTGAAAATGGTAATTATAATTATATTTGATTTTGTGGTTTTAAAAATATGTGATCTATTTTAGTACTAGTTGTTTAGGCAATAGATGCTAAGTGAGAGTTAGGAAAAATGAGACAAGAGCAAAGGATAACAGAGTTATGCAAATCGAGTGGTCATGAGATGGGGTCTCGAGCTTAGTCGAAATAGGACCTCGAGGTCGAGCTTGACAGAGAGCGATCAAAGAAGGTATAACAATATTGATGGCGTCGAAGATGACCTTTTTATGATCAATAATGAGTAATAAATGAAGAACAATTAACGAATACAATAAATGAAAGACAATAAATCAATGGAACAATTGTAGATAATATTTGAGTTAGAGAGCGGTGAATGTTCTTGTGGATCCCCTTTATATAAGAGAGGGAATCCCAACATAGTACATGTGTAATTAATACAAAGATAAAGGACTGATACAACCATTTAATGTCACAGTACGGACTTGTGCTATTTTTGCGGGCTTGGTCAGCTTTAACCACGTGCCTCTTGAGAAATTCCCGCTTTTCCATGATGGTCTCCAATTTACACCGCCTCGAGGTCGGCCGTGGAGAATCCTTGACATACTTCGTAGATGTCAAAACTCGAACTGCTTCGAGCCTTCTGAAAACGGGCTATGGAGTGCCATAATGATCATAAAATCGGACTCCCCGATTTTAGCCGTATACAGATAGTCACCGCATTTCTTAGAATGAAGTGATAAGAAACGATCTTGAATTATTGCCTCTTCGATATCCCTATTATGATGTCAGCCTCATCAAAACATTAAATGACGTGACATAAAGGCTGCGCAGAGGTTGCTGTCAGCACGATTCCCGAGAAGCCCACGAACCGCTATTGGTTCGACCTTTCCGCTTCAAACATGCCCAAATGGCTTCTATAAATACTTCAATCATTTTTCCTGTCACAATTTTACAACATCTTCAAGTCTTCAAAATCTTACTAACTGTTTTCTACTTTCATCCTCTTCCTGCGCTTGCTTCTTCATCTTGTTTCTTTAAAACTCAGTTACAATTATGGCAAAAACTTCCAAAACAGTTCCCCAAAAGGAGGGATCCATTTCTTCATCACGCCCGTCTAAGGGAAAATCAAAAACTCCTCCAAGCATCGAGCAGTGCATTCCTGGTCCCTTTGACATCGTCTCCAATTTCACCATCGAAAAATTCCCTTCTACACCGGGCCGATGCGAGCCCATATCTCGGTATATGAGTGTAGTAACCGATATAGAGAGGGTAAAACTAGACTGCCGTTGAGGGGAGGCAACATAAGTAGAAATTCCCATAGCTGAAGAAAGCATAGTCACACATAAAGCTGGCTTTCTCAGCGTGTACACATACCCTTTCACTTTAGGCCCCTAGATTCTTCTTCTCCATCGATAGACCCGGTGATTCTCGACTTTTGTCATCAATACCGGGTGACGCTCGGTCAGATTTATCCCTCCTTTTGAAGGATTGTATATATGATTCGATACATTTCCAACATGGTCGAGGGAATGAATTTCACCCTCGATCATTTTATCAGATTGTATAGCCCTCGTCTCTTTCGAGGGGGTTTAATTAAGTTGCACCGTCGATTTGCCAAGGCGTTCTTTGCCTGCATCGATGAGGACAAAGACCGGGGATGGATAAGCCAATTCGTTAGAGTCAGAACCTCAGACATTATCCCTGCTGATAGAATTTCGTTTCCGGAGGAATGGAATATGAAGCGTAAGTATCCCCATATCGAGTATGTTTTACCACCTCTTTTTCTTCTTCCGATATGATCTTCTTCTCTTTTGATTGGTTTTCTTCCAATTGTGTAGCCACCATTTGGTTCCCCGGCGCGGTCCAGGACCTTTCGGGATGGGTCAAACTTTTGGATTCTGCCTTTCCATACGACAAGCACTTCTGGCGCGAGTTGGCTAAAACGCGTTGGCAGGCCAAGAACCACGGTATGCCCTCATTGTTATCATTTCCTCATTCTTTGTGAGTATTCTATATGGTAGTGAGTTTGATACATCATGACTGTGCAGGCCTTGGGGAAGGCGTGTCGATGAGACCGCCCCCTCCTGGTGAGGAAGAGGCATCGAAAACCGCTAAGGACAAGAAGAGGAAGAAGGAGACACCGATGGAGTCTCCAAAATTCAAGAAAGAAAAGGCTCGGAAGCCCAAGACCGATGCTTCGGTCCTATCCTCGATGGCCGCTGAGAGACTGCGTGCCGAGGAAGAAGATGATGATACCTGCCCTTTGGTACAAAGGGAAAAATGAAGTGTTGATGCTTCGAGAATTGCTGGACGGACGTCTGATGAGTCAGAGGCGGCCGATGCGGACCCACATTGTGCTGAGGAGACCCTCGAGGAGGGTTCGGGTGCAGCCCCCAAGCCGCTCGTTGGACATGGTACAGTCCGCGTCGGTGATTTCGAAGGGCTTGCTTCTGAAGTTTTTCGGGGTCGAGAGCAAGACCCGATGGAGGTTGATGTTGTAGGCGAGTTTCAATCGGGCCCGTCATTCTCTCCAGGGGAGATACGGGATACCCAGGACAAGAACGCCCCCGATTTGGGTTCCTCTCGGGGAGAGGATGATGCATTCAGAGATTACTTTGAACGTGTTGAGGAGGAGACCGATATCGATGCCCCCATTACTCTGAAGGAGGCCGAGAGGCTTCAAAAGAAGGTGACCTTCTTAATATAATATTCTATGCTTCGAATTTCTACTCTTGTTTTTCTAATTTTCTTCCTTTTTGCTGTAAATCAAGAAGCTGTATGACCAAGCCTTCTCCAAGCTGCAAGATGAGTTGACATCGTGGAGAGGAGCTTTAGAAGCTTATATCAGAGTCAATTGAGTTGGAGGCTCTATGTGCCCGAAAAGAGGAGGAGTTGATCAACCTCCGGGCAGGCTCGGAGAGAACGTTTCAAGAGAGGGTCAACTTCATCAAGCAGGTATTCTGGTACCCATAATCTTATCTTTTATTGTCATACTTGGTGCTAATTAGATTATCTTCTGCATCTTTCAGGTTAGGCAAAAGGATGCCCTAGTGGAGCAGCTCCGAGGGGATGTTGTGGCCAAGGACGCCGAAATCCTTGAGCTGGCGCAGCTGAATGATGTCGTGGCTTCAGAGAGGGACATGATTCGGGAGAAGCTATCCTCGATTCAGGGCCTTCATCGAGGTGCTCAGGAGGAGGAGGCTGCATTATCTGCGGCCAAGTCTGAGACCGATGAGTTTCTCTCTTCATATAAAAGGGATGCTGCCGCCGCAAATGATCGGGCCAGAGAGATATCCGAGAAGGCCGAGCTAAAACTGGCTCGGGCAGTTGCACATGCTCGCTTGCAAGCCAGGAGGAAAGCCTTCGAGGAAGCGAGTGTTAAAGGTGTCGATCTCTTTGCCGAGATTGAAGAATCCAGGGCCTTGGAGGAAGAATCAACAATTCCAACTATTCGGATGAGGGCTCCGAAAGCGACTCGGGCAGTAGTGGAGGCGAAGAGTAGATTTACCTATTATTTTGCTTTTTTCTTTTTTGTACATGGGACCCTCGGGGGAGCTTTATAAAAATACCCTTGTAAGTATATTTTTTGGAATGAAAAAGATCTCTTCTTTTCATATCTTTCAAACTTTTCCCTGTAATGCTTATGCAAAAGTCGACCTTCAAGCTTTGACTCTAGCTCTTTGGAGCCCGTATTTGTAGTAATAGGGACCCTCGAGGTCGGACACCTTCTCGGGGCTAGGTCGGCGTAGGGGTTTTGATCCCTCAAACGATGTACGACAGCGTCATTCATATGACATGATCGTGAAGTGACCGAGGTGGCCCCGCCGGTACACTTCCCCAAAAGTTATAATAACTTTATTTGTCCTCAAACTAGATGAATAGTCGTCGTTCACTCTATATATATACACTCGCTTCTTCTTGAGTTTTCAACTTTGCAAAACTGGTTTTCTCTTTAAAGTTCTCTTCCCTTTCTCAGTTTGTGAAACTGCTTGAGCTTTCATCCTCTTTATCTTTGTTCAAATAGTTATGGATTTCGTGCCCAAATCCGTTCACCAAGAAGAGGGAAACCTTACCTCTGCTTCTTCCTGGCCGATGGTACAGCGCAGACGTATGGCGAGTTAACCTCGAGCTGCTTTGCTTTGAAGAAAGACTTTGCACTAGAGAAACCCTTCGATGCTCCGGGACATCGAGAGCATGCATCGAGGTTTATTCGATCGATAGAGGAGAACCACCTCGAGGCCGTGAGGAGAGATTGCGGATGGGGAGAAAATGTGATGCTGCAGATACCTTCTCGAGAAGAGAATATTATGGCCTATGTATAGGGATTCCTGAACGTGTATACATACCTAGTTACATTGGGCCCCCTCGACCGCCTTCTGGCGGATAGTGTTGATGATAAGGTATTTTACTGAAAAGGCTGAGCTCGAGTTTACCCTTAGCCACCTTTTCAGATTATATCGGCCTCAGCATTGTCAAGGAATGATTGCGCTACGACGTCGATCCACCAAGCCTTTTATTTCCAGTGATGATGAGGACCGAAACCGAGGGTGGATGAGTTGGTTTTTCCGAGTAGGGACCGTCGACATCATTCCTGCAGAGTTCCTGCTGTTCCCCGAAAAATGAAACTTCAAAACGTAAGTACTATGTCGCACCTTAGTGCCCTTTGCTCTCGATGCTTTATAAGGATGTTTCTTTTTTTTTTCCTTCCACAGCGGTCCTTTGGATGCCGAAAGTGATCCCTGATCTAGCGGACTGGACTCGGAGGCTAGCAGTTTCTACGTCCTATGATGAACGCAAATGGCGGGATCTGTCGAAGAGCAGATGGGAAGCAAAGCACCACGGTATGTTCCATGTGATTGATTTTCGAGGAATTCTTTTCTTTATGTATATTAAATCCGTCATCGCAGGTGTTGGTGGATTCTCCGAGGTGAGATCATGCCCCTTCGAGGAGGGGGAAGGACCTTTGGCTTCGGAGCCGAGGGAGGATAACAAGCGGAAAAGGTCCTGGATGGATGAGGACATTCCCAATGAGGCGGGGTCTACTCGGAGACACAAAGGAGACGCCGCCGCTGAAGAGGTCCTTATATATGTTGATCATTCTGTAGACATCAGCTCTCCTCGGGAGGATGGTTTTTCAACTATGGCTCGAACCAGGGGCCCTCCCGAGGTTGCCGATCCTGCTGGGCCTGAGATCTCTAGCCTCGAGGGAGAGGTTCCACGAGAGGGAAGGAGAAAGATTCTTTCACCACCGTCTGCTTCCCTCTCGAAAGGAATTTCGAGGGACGCTCGGGGCCAAGGGCCGGCCAAATCAAGTCGGGTCTCGAGCGATCATATCCCTGTCGATAGCGGTTCAACTGGGGCCGATGGGACCAGGCCAGTAGACCCACACTCAACTCTTGAGGAGGCTCAACGAATTTGTTCCGTGGTGAGTTTTAATTGAATTTGTTGGCTTCATAGCTTTGTATTTTCATATTTTTAAACTGAAGCTTCTCTTTCATAGGCCTTTGACAAGCTCAAGTTTGAGATGCTCCGTTGTGAGGCCAAGTTGTGGGAAGATTTGGTCAAGGAGAAATCTCTCAGGCTTCTTTGCAATAAGAAAATGAAAGAGTTGATACACCTTCGATCAGAGATGCATCGAAGTCGAGACTATGAAGGCAATCTCGAGCAAAAGGTAATCCTTATCTTGAGGGAGTACATGCTTCCTTTCCCGTCTTCGAGAACTAATGTTTCCGTTCTTCGGTTGTAGAGAAAAAATGAAGCGTTGTAATGCCTTTGGGGCGAAGTTGGACAGGTCAAGTCTGAATGCAAAGCATTGAAGGCACAAATAGGTGTTCATGTTGCGGCCCAAAGGAATGCCTTGTCCAAGGCTTCTTCCCTCGAGGTACAACTTTGCAATCCTCGAGAAAGTAGCTCGAGACTGATATTTTGAAGATGAAGGCCTAGGTCGTAATCGCCCAGGCTGAAGCTGAAGAAGTTCGAGAAAAGGCCGATAAGAAAGTGTCTGTTTATTTAAAAGATATTGTTGATGCTTGGGCTAAGCTGAGGGGAGTCTTTGACAGAGAGAGGAGGGGCAATGAGATTGACGCCAAGTTTTTCCTTTCTTCTAGTGCCGATGTTGATATTTGAAGGCTGCCGAGGGAGCTGGTCCCTAGGGAAGACTAGGTTTTTCTTTCTTGTCCTTTGTAAGAACTCCTGTGGGAGCATTGTAAATGTATATTTGTAATACACATATATATAAAAAATTCTTTGGTATTTCTGATTTGCTTGTCGATAATTAGCCCGATGAATTGGACTTCGAGATAAAACCCTTGGGGTTATAAATTGGCCCTGAGGCTTTTTAGGCTAGCCTGTGGGCTTTACGCATTTGGCCCTTAGGCGACTTTAGTTAACTATTTAGGGCTGAGTCTTCGAGTCGGGTTTCGACTCGAGCTCATCGACCCTTAGGTTTTTTATAAAAAGGCATTGAGTCTCTTTAGTCTGGCGCTTAGGCTCTTACGCACTGGGTTGGTACGACCTTTAATGTGGCTGGCGACTTGGGCTCTTACGCATTGGGTCGGTACGACCTTTAACCGGTTCTTTTTGAAGTACTTTCGAAGTAATTGGAGGCCTGTGATTTTAAGGAAACAGTCAGACGTCTCCGAGTCACGTTAGTTTGGCCGGAGCCTTATGACGGTTGTCATTGTATTTGGCCGTAGCCTTTTAGTCCCCGAGTGAGATAGCCTCGTCGTCTATATCGAGGGTTTGCTTTTTAGGGGTCTTACGAGTTTGAACATATAACCTTGACTTTGATATTGGGATTATGCCTTTTTAAGGTCTGACAAATTAATATTTCCTCGTGGAGGTCTTACGATTCATGCCTTGCTTGAGGTCTTACAGTTTTGATGTTGCCTCGTGGAGGGATTACATTGGTGCCTAATGGAGGGCTTATGAGCTCAAAGTTTCCGGCTCTGAGGTCTTATGGCTTCGAGTCTTTGATGACTCAATGGGGTGACTGTCGATGACAGTCCCCGAGACATCAAAAGTTTTTGGCTTTGGAGCCATTCTTTGTGAAAATAACAAACTTTTTGGTGTTGCCTCATTGAGGTCTTATATTATTGATATTCCCTCGTGGAGGGATTACATTAGTGATATTTCCTCATGGAGGGCTTATGTTGTTGATATTGCCTCATGAAGTGCTTATGTTGTTGATATTGCCTCATGGAGGGCTTATGTTGTTGATAGTGCCTCATAAAGGGGCTTATGTTGTTGATATTGCCTCATAAATGGCTTATGTTGTTGATATTGCCTCATGGAGGGATTATGTTGTTGATATTGTCTCATGGAGGGCTTACATTGGTGCCTCATCGAGGGCTTATGAACTTGAAGTTGCCAAATTGAGGTCTTAGAGTTTCAAGTTAGATAGCTTGACGAGCCGACTGTCGAGGACAGTCCCCGAGTCGGGGTTATGCCTTTTTAAGGTCTTACAAATTTGACGTTGCCTCGTTAAGGGCTTATAGATGCGATATTTCCTCATTGAGGTCTTACGAGCTCGAAGTTGCCGGCCCTGAGGTCTTACGGCTTCGAGTTTTCGGTGTTAGTCTCCGAGTGTTCGGGAAATTTCTGGCCCTAGGGCCGTTTCTTGTGAAAATAGCAAACTTCTTTGACGCGTGAAGTATTTTGATGATAAAAGGTTCTCCTTCGATTACTTGGTACAAGTATACGTTTTTTCACCATCGATGGTTCGATTATTCTATGTGGACACGATTCATTTGACCGTTTGATCCTATACATCGTTCTCCTGTCGAGACCCTCTTTGGCATATTTTAGTTTCTTCAAGGAGGTGTTCTCCTAGGGGAATGCCCCTCAGTATTTGAGGTTGATCGAAGAGAAGCCTTGAATACTTGGTGAGTTCTCCTTAGGTAGCATATGGATGTTGCCTCGTTAAAAACCTCATCGGTAAAACCCATTTGGAATAAAATTTGAAATGAGGGAAAAGGAGCGCAACACATGCTTTAAAACCTATGGCCTTCGAGCTGGAGGGTGCTTCGATTCCTTTTAATCGAACACCTACACATAGGTTAGTGTAAAATGTGAAGGAAAGAGGGAGATGATTGTACCATAACTGTGGTGGCGTTCAAGCCTCGATATGTTTCAGTTACTTGTTCCGAGGAAGCGGCACAGTCTTTGTTCGTTCATCCGAGGGTGCAGTTTGTGATTACTATTTGGCTGTTTGCTTGTTTTTTGGATCCTTTGATATACAAGGCGTCGGTGTTGGTGCCACATCGTGTACTGCGAACATTTCTTTTGCTGCGTGCTGCTCTCCGTACACTGTTTTTACTCCATCCTTCGTAGGAAACTTCATCATTTAATGAAGGGTTGACAGCACCGCCCTCATACTGTGAATCCATGGCCTTCCAAGCAATGAATTGTATCTCATGTCACCTTCGATGACATGAAACTTGGAATATTGAATTGTACCGGCCACACTGACTGGGAGGATAATTTCCCCTTTCGTTGTCTCACTCGCCATGTTGAATCCGTTGAGGACTCGGGAGACGGGCACGATCTGGTCGAGCAATTCGAGTTGCTCTACCACCCTCGACCTAATTATATTGGCCGAGCTACCTAGATCCACGAACACACGTTTAACCTGAAATTTATTCAAAATAAAAGAAATTACTAGTACGTCATTATGAGGTTGAGACAAGGTCTCGATGTCCTCTTCGCTGAATGAAAGAGCATCTTCAGGTATGTAGCTCCGAGTTTGCTTTTCCCTGGGGATGGATACTTTTGTTATCTTGAAAACGGGTCCCTATGGGACGTCGACTCCTCCAATAATCATGTGGATGACGTGTTGTGGTTCTTCTGTTTCATTTTTCCTGTTCGTCTCTCTTTCCCGAAATTGGTTTTTGGATCGGTCGCTGAGGAACTCTCGAAGGTTCCCTTTACTTATCATTCACGCTACCTCTTCTCGAAGCTGTCTGCAATCCTCGGTACTGTGACCGTGGGTACCGTGATATTCACATATCAAATTAGGGTTCCTTTGCGAAGGATCTGATAGTACAGGTCTTGGCCACCTGGTGTCCTTGATTTTACCTATGGCCGATATAATGTCTGAAACATCAATGTTGAAATTGTACTCAGATAGCCGGGGTGCCTCTACCGGCCCCGTATGCCTGTCAAACCCTGCTTTGTTCACGAGTCCCCGAGGATTCTGGCCTCGATCCATCCTTTGGTCACTTCGAGGTATGTTACGCCTCGGGATATTTCTCTGATTTTCTATATACTGTTGATACCTTTCTTTTCTTGGCCTCGGCTCTCTTTATGGAAGCCTCGGTTCCCTTGCTAAGAGCCTGCTGCGATACACCGAATCTGATGGGGCTTCCAATTGATCATCCTCTACTCTGATCTTCGACTGATACATGTTGTGTACATCCGCCCAAACTACTGGGGGATACTCGATTAAGTTTTGCTTCAATTGCTTTGAAGCTACCGAACTTCGTTCATTCAAGCCCTGAGCGAAGGCTTACACTGCCCAATCATCGGAGACCGGTGGTAATTCCATACGTTCTAATTTGAATCGGGATATGAACTCAATTAACATCTCATCCTCTCTTTGTTTGATTTTGAAGACGTCAGATTTCCTCGTAGCGACCTTGATGGCACGAGCATGCGCCTTCATAAAAGAGTCTGCCATCATGGCAAACGAATCTATCGAGTTCGGGAGCAGGTTATGATACCACATCATGGCCCCCTTTGGACAGTGTTTCTCTAAATTTTTTCATTAAGACGAATTCGATCTCGTCATCTTTTAGGTCATTTCCTTTCAGAGCATAAGTGTAAGCAGTGATGTGCTCATTGGGGTCTGAGGTCCCGTTGTACTTCCGGAGATTAGGCATTCTGAATTTCTTCGGAATGGACTTCGGGGCCGCACTTGATGGGAAGGGCTTTTGCACGAACATTTTTGAATCCACACCCTTTAGAATCGGGGGTGCGCCCGGGATCTGATTGACCCTCGAGTTATAGGTCTCCACCTTTTTGTCGTTAGCTTCTATCTTCTTTTCGCCTGATTCAATCCTCTTTGTGGGGTCCTCGAGCATCTTTTTAATAGCGGGGTCGGCTGCTGACCCATTATTGCTCGACCTTTCTGGTGCCTGTTCGACTCGAGGAGCCGTTTCTGGTGGTGCTGTGCTTGGAGTTCTTTGATAGCTTTGTAGTTGAGCAATAGCCACTTGTTGTGCTTGCAACATCTCGAAAATGACATGAAGGCTAACTTCTCTTTCTCTTTGAGCAGGGGCTCTCTTTGCTTCATGCTGGTCTCCTTCGCGCACACTTCCGTCTGTATGAGAGCTTACATCGACATGTTGAGCGTTGCGTGAGCCTTCATCTTCGAGTATTTGCACCGGTGCCCCTTCGGGGTTTTGCGGTGGTACACCGGCACCTGAAGCAGCTGCTCCGTTTTCTCCATGATCCTCATGACCGTTGTTTTCATGTGCATTATTGAGTTAGACATTTTCTGACCTGAAATTGAACATTCTTGGACAAGAAAAATTATAAAGAATAACTTGTATTTTTAGAAAACCAGCACTAAAATAGTCACTATTATTTTTAGCAACGGTGGGCGTCAAACTATTTACCTTGAAAATGGTAATTACAATTATATTTAATTTGTGGTTCTAAAAATATGTGATCTATTTTAGTACTAGTTGTTTAGGAAATAGATGCTAAGTGAGAGTTATGAAAAATGAGACAAGAGCAAAGGATAACAGAGTTATGCAAATCGAGTGGTCATGAGACGGGGTCTCGAGCTTAGTCGAAATAGGACCTCGAGGTCGAGCTCGAGAGCTTGACAGAGGGCGATCGAAGAAGGTATTACAGTATTGAAGGCCTCGAAGATGGACTTTTTATGACCAATAATGAGTAATAAATGAAGAACAATTAATGAACACAATAAATGAAAGACAATAAATCAATGGAACAATTCTAGAGAATGTTTGAGTTAGAGAGAAATGAATGTTCTTGTTCTTGTATTCAATATCATCTGTGTTACAAAATGACAAGGGTCCCCTTTATATAAGAGGGGGAATCCCAACATAGTACACGTGTAATTAATACAAAGATAAAGGACTGGTATAGCCATTTAATGTCACGGTACGGACTTGTACTATTTTGCGGGCTTGGTCAGCTTTAACCACGTGCCTCTTGGGAACTTCTCGCTTTCCATGATGGTCTTCGATTTATACTGCCTTGAGGTCGAGCGTGGAGAATCTTCGACATACTTCGTCGATGTCAAAACTCGAACTGCTTCGAACCTTCTGAAGACGGGCTATGGAGTATCATAATGATCATAAAATCAGACTCTCCGATTTTAGCCGTATACAAATTTGAACTCTAATATTGTGAAGTTATTTGATCCTTATTAGGTGACAAAGTAATGTTCATTCGACTTTTCTTTTTTTAATCCCTACTAGTATTAACAAATATATCAACTCTAAGCTAGCGAACAACCTAACAGGATGAAAACTTTCAAAAATATTTGCACAAAAAAATAAAAAAAAGGTGGAGGGGGGGAGGGAGGGGGGGGGGGGATAATTNGAATTTACGGTGCTGGTGAATTTCTGGCTAACCTTTGGAACACGGGCAAAGTTAGTTGTATCAGGATCGTATTGGGACGAATCCAATAGTTTTATGTTTAGACTTATATTTGTATTAAGAAATATGCATAAATATTTAATAGCAAATCAGCAACTAAAACAAGTTGTGAATTGATAAAGTTCAAAATCATAAATTTTAAATTTTGGCTGTATAAATTTTAGTGATGTATTTGCGACCCAAACTAAAAGAATCTCGTGAATTCCCAAGCTGGATATGGAGAGTTATAATTGCATGAAATTAAAGGATGACTGAGGACAGTTAAATGATGGTAAAAATATAAAAGCCGAACAAAAGTGCACGTTCTTTCTCATAATTGTTTTGTTTGTGGGTACGTCCACAATTTCTTTTTTCCACCAAAAGAAGAGTTTCCGCCGTATTTGAATAGAGGGTTCATTCCTTTCTTTGTTTAGAAGAGACAGCTGTCTAGGCTTTTCGGAAACCTCCATTGCTAAGTAAACCTTTTCAACGGCTTAACCGCTGAATACAACAACTAGGATACGTTTTGGAAGCTACACGACACTTATATTCAACCACCAGCGACACATAACGGCAAAGATAAAGGGTCGACCAGATGTGAAGTCGGAATTTAAAATTTATGAATTCTAAATTTATTTTTGAATTCATAGTTCTTATAATTATTGAGTTCACAATTAAATATTTACACATATTTAATAGATTTTTTAATACAAATATATAGTATAACTATGAATTCGTGCAAACCCATAACTTATATTCTCCCCTCTGCCCCTCCCTGGGACCAACCAACTTTAAAATTGCTGGCTGAATTCTGTTCCTATTTTCTTCACAATGTAAAAATTAACTGGTCTTCCATTTTGTTGATTACTTCAAAAATTACGGAACCAAAAATATGCGAGTTTAGCTTCTGTACATTATCAATAAGTAACAACAGGTAAATGGTAATGTAAAAATCTTTTGAACAGTCAATATATAAGAAATTTAAATCCAATAAGAAAGATATCTTCACAAGAAGGTGTATATTTTATGGCTACTTTAGCTATACTTTCATGCATGCAACAGTCTTAAGTTTGAGACAAGATCCGTCCAAAAGATTTGGTTGCAATTTAAGCACGCCATTGTTGCAAAATAACTAAGTTAAAGGGTGTGTTCATGCATTTTCTTACCTTTTTTTTTCTCCAATTTCAGAAAAATAACTTTCCCATCGAGGGGAGAGAAATTATTTTTTCAAACTCTCTTTCAACCCTCAGTACCCCCACCCTCCAATCAAACCCTGAAACCCTCGACCCACCCATACCCCGAACCAACCACTGGTCCACGGAACGACTACCCACCGACCCTACACCTCATACCCAGACCTCTCCCTCCCTCCACAGACCCCACCCCGTTGACTGCTGAGCTCCGAGCCTGAAACTTCGACAAATGATCTCACTTTTCGACACCCGAACCCCAACCACTGATCCCTGATTATGCCCAACTATGTCTTATAAAAAGGAGTTAACGGTCGTTGTAAATATATTCTAGTTAATAAGTCCGCAGTCGAATCACACAGAGAATTAACCTATTAAACACAACGACTAGACTCACACAATTCACACAATCAATCTTCAGAAATATTTAAGTAACAATTTGGATGTTTAATTATTAACTAAATATCACGTAATGAAAATGCAATAATTAATAACTAACTACGAACGGGTTGTAGACAAGTATTGGAATGATCTAAGGTTATGATTTCTCCTATTGTCGGAATCTTTTCCGCTACGTTTTCTATAACTTTGTCTAAGTCTTCTCTACCGATCATGAGCGCTCAGCGTGTTGTAATTCTCTCCCCATTAACTACCACAATTTACTAGACATATTCACCCGAATTAAGCTACCTGGCATTAAGTACGGCTCACTCGGATCGCACCAAAGTTTCGTTATCCCTAGTCCCATCTTTAAACCCTTCGTATTGATCCCTCATATACGTTACAAGTGATTTTTTTCAAAAAATACCTAAATATGCACTCTCTCTCGAGTATACATACTAAATAGGCACAGTCAATTGAGGGCCCTTCAATCAACCACAATAATAACGTAGTTGAACAAATAGAGAAAATACTACGACAAAACTATATTTACGTAACAAGAAAATCATCCTTCAATAGGTTCCATCAAAACCTTAGATTAGGAGTTTAGCTACTCATACTCATAGTAACAATATCCAAAATATTTTGCATAATTAAATTGCGAAGTAAGGATAAAGGGATGCACAAATCGATGAGTCTAACTCCCAATGATTGTTCCACGAGCTACCCTTGCCTCCGGTTGCAAAAGTTCTTCAAAAGTGGCGTTTTAGGTCTATTTATATATGTAGGAAAAGACCTAAATGCTTAGACCAAGTCCTAGTCCAACCAGGAAGCTCAGAGTGTGCGCGCCTCAGACCTCGCCTCGCGAGGCTTCACGCGATCTTGATCTCGCCTCAGACCTGGCGTATCCAGCTTCAACGCGAGAAGGACCTCGCCTTCTACCTCGCCTCGCCAGTTCCCACGCGAGCTAAAGGGCTCGCCCAACCTGCTCTAACGCCAGCTCTATGCCTGGCTTCGCCAGCTTTCTCATTTGTAGGCTGCTCACTTTTTTTTAATCTTCTTTTTAACTGTTTTCGAGCACACTTTAGACTTTAATTATTCGTTTTTCTCTACTTTCATCTCCAATTTACCTAAGCATAACATAGACTCCATTACGAGCAAATAAATTGTAGTTTATCATTAAACCATATAAAATGCAATGCAAATAATGTCTAAAACATGAAATTATAGCCACACATCAATACCCCACAACCTTATTTAAGCAATTCCTTTAACTCATCACACCAAGAATCTTTAAAATAGTCTAAGCACAAAGGTGTAACATCCTCGCCTCAAGATTTGACTTATAAATACCCTGCCTTATTCACAATTCACTTACTTATTCGAACATGGAGGTCAATGACATTACATTTCCTTTATGAATCTCGTTCCCTCACCCAACAAAGAGCTTAGTTCCACACACAATGAATTTAAAGAACGTAGGAACTCAAGATAGGAAAAATTCACTCGCTCTCAGAAATAACATTCAAATATACCACAAATGATGCACCGTAGGCTTGCCCATAGTGTAATACTCTACTAATCAAGCTCATTCAGTCTAAGATCAAGTAGGACTTTAATTGGTTGTAATGTAAGTTGCAGGTCGGGTATGATACATTTGGATATGAGTGACTACACATCCCTTAAGCACTTTAATACATACACTTTAATACTACAGCCCATACTTATGTCAAACCAAAATTCCTTCTTCACTTCAATTTATATTACCACATATTCTTTAAGCACAAGTATATCACTAGCCACCATCATCAAGAATTATTTTCATACAATACACTATTATATTTTTTTGCTTTTTTTTCCTTCAAGTGGCTTGTATTGATTTTTTTTTTAAATAGTGCACCTTTCTCCTTATTTCAACTGTTCCACGCAAAACCCAACTCACCACCCCACACTTTAACTCTTTCATAATTCATCGCAATTCAAGTGCTCATGAGAGGTGACAAGGTTCAAATGTATGGTCAATTCAAACAAAGGGGTGTGACTTGTAATGTGGTTACCAAAGAAACAGAATTATAGGCTCAAAGGGGTTAACTTTGATACATAACATTTAGGTGGGTAAACTATATATGTCTATATCAACAAAGAAATGCCTCTATCACTTCTCAGACTGAACAAGACTACTATTTCGCTTTATACACACACGGGACAAGTTCTAGACATCAAATGCAATACACAATATACATACAAAACCTCACACAGACATGGAACATAACTCACTCAGTATTGATTTCATCACGACACTCCAGTCAAAGCAGTTAAGAAAAATTAAGAATCTACGATTTAAGGTACTTATACTAGAGTGAAACACCGCACCTAAGTGTCACATCCATCGTACTAACTATTCTCAAAGCATAACAAAGCTAAGAGATATTTCTGTAATTAAATGCATAGCCCAATGGTTCCTACTCCTAAAAATAAAAACTAACTACACTCGGTCAAGTAAAATCCCTTGGAAAAGAACAGCGGCCCAAAGAAAGACCAAGGGGGAATTACTATACTACCTGCAAGAAAATTTTTTGGTTTTGTTTCTTTAGACTTACTTCTCTCAAGAAAACTATCTAGGAGATCCATCATCGGGAAGAGTCCAATTTTTCTATTTTTTTATTGTTTTTCTAACAAACAAATAACTAAAAACAATTCACTAAAACAATTAACTAAAATAACTAAAACAAAGACGACACTTACTAAAAAAACAAATAACTAAGCAAAACTAATATTTTCAAGTTCCCACCCCACACTTATTTCATGAAATGTCCTCAGTGCATAAACGCAAATTGACAAAACACGAAAAATGAATATGGTGTAAGAAAACTCCATGGTCAAGCGTCATCATCGCCCTCATCCTCTGAGGCTGCCCACTCTTCATCATGTTCTTCCTCCTCCTCATCATCATCGTCGTCATCCTCTAAATGGTCCAACTCGGCTTTGGGCTGCTCAGGTGTGTTGACATCCTCATCATCCAGAAGTATGTATCAATCACCTAGCCCAACCAGCTGCTGAGCATGAGCATTAAGCAGAAACCGCTCATCCAATAGGGTCATCTCCTCAGTCGTGGCCGACCGCCCCCTATCCGTAGCTGCAAATTCATCATCCCATAGAAATGGGCCATAAAACTATCATCACGAGCATTGCGCTTGGCACCTGTCAATGATGGCATGGCAACCTCTTCCTTGACCCGGACGCTAGTGATGTCCATTTTTCATAGGGGCTGATATATGACGTGGTCTAACTCTGGCTCCTCCTAAACTCCTTCAATTATTAGGAACTGCGTCAGCATATTAGCAAATGGTATTCTATCGACCTTCTTACTAGTTCTTACCAAAGACATCTGGTAGCGGATCAGATGACCCACATTCACCCTTTGACCCGTCATGAGGAAGTAGAGCACACAAGTCATCTCACGGTTAATGAGCGTGTCATGATTTCATGGTAGGAGCCGTGCATTTATCAGTTTAAGCCACACTTGAGCCTCGACCCTCATCTTCCTCTTGGGGAACTTCCTGTGCCGATTTGTTTTCTGATCTCGAACCCACGTTGTCGTAGAATGGACACCACAAAGATTATGTCTAAGGTCTATATATGTAGGACGGTGAATGAAGTAGTCCAATGTCTACACAGGAACATCCGGATCATCTAAACAAATTAAATATCGCTGTGGCTGAAAAGTCTATCAACCGTCCACGAATCGGCACCAACTGTTCATCATCCTTAGGATCAAACCCGACATAGAATTCCCGAACTAGATTGAGATTTATATCTCCTGTATTCTTGAACACAAAACCCAACCCCAACCCATGGATGCCTCTCCAAATAGCCTGGTACTTGGCTGGCACATGACGCTCATGAATAGCAGCTTCTGGATGTACATGTTTTGGCCTACATCGCCTGTACCAGTCCTTAGTATGTGGCGGTATGCTTTTGATGCCAAACTCCATTTGTCCTTGAGGTCGAGGACACGTGGCTGCTACAGCTGCCACAACATGCAATCCTTCACTTTGACTAGAAGTAGCTTCCCCCATTTTCTCTTCTTTGAGGGAGGTGCGAAGGTGGCCTTAGCCTTAGGCGGAGCAGTGGAATTAGCGTTTCCTTTGCTGGTGTCTTTTCTCGGAGGCATATTCGTTCATACACAAATAATCATTAATTAGTTAAAACTGCATTACAACATTAAACACATGATCTTTCCACCCCACACTTAAGAGTTTAACGCATGAATTGCAATAATTTTTGAGGTTACTCAGACTTTACCTCGTATTTTCTTAACATGAGAATTAAGCAACAACACATGGTTTCTTCCGCCAATTTTGAAGCATCGGGATACGGGTGAACCAGCCCCACACTTAGATTTTACAGTGGTGCATGACTACATAACACTAGTATTATAATAACGGAGACTGGGGACGGAGAATACCTTTGAGGCATTATAACAAACACTTAGCATGCACTAGTACCATGAGAGTGCTTGTACGGGTGAGGGATTGCCTCACCCTCCCAAATGGGCTTGGGAGTCCGTACTACCACTTGTTCAAACAATATCAACACCATTCCTATGGGGTTCATGGGTTTGGGACACAAAAACACATTATTACAATGAAGAACAACCCTAACTTTTGTGTCTAATTTCATACCTTCATCCAACTCGAAATTGCAAAAGAAAGGAGATAAAAATCATACCTTAGCTTTTTGAAGGGGAGGTATTTGCCTTTGAAATGATATTGCAAGTGAAGGAACTAGGAGAAACTTGTTTGAATTCAATGGGGTTGGGATGGATAGGGATGGCAGTGGGCTGCATGAATGGTGAGAGGGAGGGATTTTTGTGAGCAGTGAAGTGCGTGAATGGGTATTTTCCTTAGCTAATTTGGGAGCAGTGATGTGCGTTTTGTTTAGGTTAGGGTTTTATTTTATTTAGTTTTGGGCGTTTAATTGAGGGAGCTGTTAAGAGAAATAAGGGAAAGAAATTTAAAAAAAACTGAAAAAATACATACTTGGCGATGCATGCTAGTTATCTCATGTAACCCCTCGTGTGGCTAGCTCTAACGCGAGACTGGGAGCTTGCGGCACGAGGCTTAGTGCGTGAAGTACCTGGCCTCAACCCTTGCGGCGCGAGGTTTAGCGCCTGGTGTACCTGGCCTCAATCCACGCGAGGCGAGCTCTATCGCCAGCTTCACCTCACCTCAACCCTCATGAGGCGAGCTCCCCCGCGTGGTTTCCTTTATGCGACGCTTCATGCCCTGCTCGACTTGCCCAAAATCACCTGCAAACTTGTTAGTACCTAAAAACAAAAAGAAAAATTCTAACTACCCTAAAAATCAAGTACGAATTGGGTTGCCTCCCAATTAACGCCTTAGTTAATGTCGCGGCACGACGAATACAACATTATAATGGGTTGCCTCCCATGAAGAGCCTGATTAACGTTGCGGCACGAAGCAGGTAATCGCTCTTAAGGCTCTCTCAACCTTGGTGGCTCGAGCAAATGAGTCACTGACACTACTTTCACATCATCCATGCCTAAATAATGTTTAACCTGTGCCCATTGACTCTGAACGTGCGAGAATCATTTGCTGTAGCAATCTATATGGCCCCAGTGGGGTGAATCTCCACCACACTAAATGGTACTAACCATCTTGACTTTAATTTTCCCATAAATAACCTCAATATTGAATTATATAACAATACCATATCTCTGGATTTAAAAATCCGCTCAAGAATATTTTTGTCATGTATCAGCTTCATTCTCTCCTTGTATAGTCTTGTGCTCTCAAAAGCGTGGTAGCAAAACTCCTCAAGCTCGTGTAACTACGTGACTCGACTTGTACCCCCAGCTTCTATATCGAGATTCAGTTGCCTCAATTCCCACAAAGCTCTATGCTCCAACTCTACTAGTAAGTGACACGCCTTCCCAAACACCAATTTATACGTGGAGTTTTGAAAGCGGTACGATAGGCCCAGAGTGCATCACCTAACTTTCTCGCCCAATCAGTTCATGTAGCATTCACAGTCTTTGTCAAAACGCTCTTTATCTCTCTGTTCGAAACTTTCACTTGCCCACTCGTTTGTGGATGATATGGGGTGGCAATCTTGTGGCGTACACCATACTTTTCTAACAACTTTGGGAAGGCTCGATTATAGATGTGAGTGCCTCCGTCACTGATTATTTCCCTTGCAGTGCTAAATTGGGTGAATATATTCTTTCTCAAAAAACCAATTACCCCCTTTGCATCATTTGTAGGGAGCGTTGCAACTTCCTTTTTACCCATTTCGACACGTAGTCCATAACTACGAGTATGTACTTGTTGCCATATCAGTTGACAAAAGGCCCCATGAAATCGATTCCTCATACATCAAACACTTTTACCTCCTGAATTGGGCTCATAGGCATCTCATGTAGGGGGGAAATATTCCCGGTTCGTTGGCATTCATCACAACCCTTCACCCATAAGTGTGCATCTTTGAACAATGCCGGCCAGTAGAAGCCAGACTCCAACACTTTCACAGCTGTCCTTACTCCCCCGAAATGGCTACCGTATGGTGACGCGTGACAAGCCTGCAAAATAGAAGACTGGTTTATCTCAGAGATACATCACCGGATCATGTTATCAACACAAATCCTGAACAGATAAGGCTCATCCAAATAATACATGCGACAACCACGAAAGAACTTTTTCTTTTGAACAGAGGAAAGGTCATAGGGAAAAATATTGCTCGCAGGTAATTTGCAATATCTGCATACCATGTCGCTACCTCAAGACTCGTGGCTAATAGTTTTTCATTCGGGAAAGTCTCCACAATCTCTTCCCCCTCAACCTTCTTCTCAGCTCCTTCCAGCCTAGACAAGTGATCAGCCACTTGGTTTTCCGTTCCCTTTCGCTCACGGATTTCTAAGTCAAATTCTTGCAGCAGTAGAACCCATTAAATCAGGAACGGCTTTGACTCCTTATTCTCGATTAGGTACCTGAGAGCAACATGGTCAGTATAAAAAATTACCTTTGAGCCTATCAGGTATGACCTGAATTTGTCAAATGTGAACACCACTGCAAGCATCTCCTTCTCGGCCACTGTTTAATTTAGTTGGGCACCACTCAAAGTTCTACTTGCGTAGTATGTTGGATGCATGACTTTATCTTTCCGCTACCCAAAAACGGCTCCCACAACATAGTCACTTACGTCATACATCAGCTCAAATGGTTGCTCTCAGTTATGCAACTATGATAGATGTTGTCACCAGCCTCTACTTCAATTCCTCAAAATCTACCATGCAGTCATCAGAAAACACAAAAGGGTGATCGTTTTCAAGAAATTTTGGAGAAATTGTTATAAACTGTCTATTGAAACCGGCATGGCCAAGGAAACTTCTTATTGCTTTGACGGAAGTGGGTGGTGGAATCTTTTCTATCACATCTACCTTTTCATGATCTACCTCAATTCCCTTACTCGACACTAGGTGCCCCAAGACTATACCTTCCTGTACCATGAAATAGAACTTCTCCCAGTTGAGTACCAGATTAGTCTCGACACATCTTTTCAGCACTCTTTTCAAATTCTTTAGGCAATCATCGAATGAGTCTCCCACCACCGAGAAATCATCCATAAAGACCTCCATGATGTCCTCTACCATATCTGTGAAGATGACCATCATGCACCTTTGAAATGTGGCGGGTGCATTGCATAGGTCGAACGACATTCTCCGGAAGGCGTAGACGCCATATGGACAGGTGAATAACGTTTTCTCTCTGTCTTTCGGGGCAATGGATATTTGATTATACCCCGAGTATCCATCCAGAAATAAAAAGTGGGCCCTTCCAGCGAATCTATCTAGTATTTGATCAATGAACAACAAGGGAAAGTGGTCTTTTTGGGTGGTTTTGTTCAATCTTCTGTAGTCCATAAAAATTCTCCATCTCGTGATTGTTCTTGTTGATACCAACTCATTGTTATTTTTTTGCACTACAGTCATCCCACCTTTCTTAGGCACACATTGCACTGGGCAGATCCAATTGCTGTCGGAGATGGGGAAAATGATCCCCACATCTAACCACTTTATCACCTCCTTTTTCACAACTTCTTTCATATTGGGGTTCAGCCTTCTTTGATGTGCTATGGAAGGTTTTTGGCCATCTTCCAGTAGAATCTTATGCGTACAGAAGGGCGGGCTAATACCTTTAATGTCTGCAATGGTCCAACCAATTGCAGTTTTGCACTCACTTAATACCTGCAAAAGTTGTTCTTTCTGCACATCTAACAAACCAGATGAGATAATAATAGGTAAAGTTGAGTTAGGTCCCAAGAAACCATACCTGAGATGAGGTGGTAGCGGCTTCAGTTCCAACTTTGGTGGCTCTTCTATTGATGGCTTAGCTGGAGGAGCTTTTCTTTATTTTAAGTGTAAAGGCTCAAAATTCAAGCTCTCTTTTCCAAAACCCTTGGACTTCAAAAGCCATCACCCACTCCTCCAAGTCCTCTCGATTTACTTTATCTAAGTTCATGAGATAGGCTGCTAGAGGGTCTATAACATTCAAGGTCTCATCTTCCTCCTCCAAAATTATATCCACGACTTCTATTATAGAGCAGTTAGGAAATTCACTTGGTCGTTGCATAGATTTCTGCATGTTGAATGTTATTTCTTTATCATTTAATCTCATTTTGAGCTCTCTAGTTTCACAGTGAATTAAAGCTCTCCCAGTGGCCAAGAATGGGCTTCCCAAAATTATGAGAATCTACTCGTCAACCCGGTAGTCTAGAATGACAAAATTTGTTGGGAACACAAACTTCCCAACCTGTAATACATCATCAAGGATACCTAAGGGCCTCTTCACTGTCTGGTCGGCTAGCTGCAGTAACATGGATATGGGTCTTGCTCTTCCAATGCCTAACCTTTTGTAGATAACCAAGGGCGTCAAGTTTATGCTTGCCCCCAAATCACACAATGCTTTAGAAAAAGCATAGTTGCCTATCGTGCATGGGATTGTGAAACTCCCTGGGTCTGATAACTTCTCAGCTATAGGTCTCATAACGACTGCACTACAGGTCTGTGTCAATGCAACAGTGGACATGTCTTGGAATTCGAATTTGCGAGACATTAAATCTTTCATCATTTTGGCATACCCACGCATCTCCCGCAAAGAGTCAATTAGTGGAACGTTCACCTGGATTTGTTTCAACATCTCCATGAATTTCTTATATTTCTTGTCCTTATGGTATTTCGCCAATCTCTGTGGGAATGGTACTGGAGTTCGCTTTGTTCCTGTGATTTGAGTTTTGTCTTGCTTAGGTACTGCTTCTACTGGTGTTTCTTGTACTACCTAAAGTCTCCTTCACAACCTCTTTTTCTTTGCTTGTGTTCTCTTGTGCATGTTGTACCGTCACCTCTGTTAACCCTATTGAATCATCTTTCTCAATGGGTACTGGCACATGTGTTTCAGTAGGCCGGCTTTCACGAGCAATTTCTTGCTCCAGATCTAGGTCTCTACCATTTCGTAGACTCACTGACATAAGCTGTTTCGGCCCCTACTCTTTTAGATTGATTTGTGTGTCTGCAGGTAACGTTCCTTAGGGGCGATTATTTAGAGCTATCGAAATCTGTCCTAACTGAATCTCAATACCCTTTATCGTTGATTCATGTGAGTCCACTCTCTCTTGAATTTTTCTAGTGGACCCAATCAGTTGTTGCAGCGTTCTGTTGTTGTTGTTCAGCATTCCCTTAAGTTCAGCAAGCCCATAATCTTGTCTCACAATTTGTTGTTGTTGAGGTTGTTGATAAGCCAACTGCTGATTTTGCTGGTTGTAATCCCGTTGCTTTTGGTAAGACACCACTTGACCCTATGGTCGCATAGCTCCAGGATTGTTGTTGTTATTGTATTGTTGCTGTGCTGGTCTATATTGTTGATTCTGTTGTCCCCAATTCTGACCACCTTGCCTCTGTCCCCCATAGTTGGCTACATAGTTCATATCCTCCTGATAGTGTTGGTTGTCACCTTCCGCACTCCACGAGCATACATATGGTTGGTTAATGCATGGTGTACATAAGCCCTTATTAGTTGCGCCAACTATGTATGCCTGCTGCTTCTGGCCTAATTCATTGATCTTTTTGGTGAGTATACTCATTTGCGTCATTAGAGTGGCCATGTTTTCAGCTATGGAATTGTTCGGGTCAAAAACCACTGAATGAACTACAGGAGTGACGTAGAGTCTCTTATCATCCATCCTGAGTTTTGGGCATTGCTAAAAAATGCTCTACATGTTGAAGCATCAACATTGTCTTTTAAGCCGCATGCCAGTCCCATGTAGAACCTCTGCCCAACATCTGATCTGGAATGCCATGATGTGGACACTTAACCAACATACCATTGAACCTCTCCCACGTTTCTTGTAGTGATTCTGTTGGTCTCTGCCTGAAGCTTAATATATCATCAATTTGTTTGGTAGTTTATTGGGTGGGTAGAACTTATTTATGGCGGAATGTGGACACTTAACCAGCATACCCTTGAACCCCTCCCACGTTTCTTGTAGTGATTTTGTTGGTCTCTGCCTGAAGCTTAATATATCATCAATTTGTTTGGCAATTTTATTGGGTGGGTAGAACTTGTTCAAAAATTGCTTGACTAATTCCTCCCAAGTAGTGATGAAGTTTATGGAGAGTGAATTAAGCCAAGTATGAGCTTCTCCTGTCACCGATAATGGAAACAACAACAACTTTATTGCTTCCGGCGTCACATTAGTTTGCCTTTGCGTGACACATATCGATAGGAGATTCTTCAGATGTTGCTGAAGATCTTCAATGTATGACTCTGAGAACTGTCCCTTGTTCTGCAACAAATGTAGCACGTTGTTTGTGATTTGAAATGATTCTGCTTGTATCTGAGGGACTGCAATTGCAGTTGCCAGATTGTCGGCGGTGGGTTATGCCCAATCATACAATGCTGCTTCTGGTACAAGAGGCACCACACTCTGATTGTTTGGTTCATTCGCATTGTTTCTGTTGTTGATGGGATTTTCTATTCCGTCATAAATGTCTGGTTCGATTTGTTCTGTTGAGTTTTGTTGTTGTTTTCCCTTCTTGTTTGCACGATTCAGTGCCTTGAAAACTTTCTCAGGGTCTGATAATGCTTCGAACAATTCACCAGTTCTTGAGGAGTTCCTAGGCATGCACCTGTAACACCCAAGACTACAAACGTTAGAATTTCGCAGAAAATTGACTACACTAAGAATTCTAGCACTTCTTTTAGCTGTAATTAATAACAGCGTTAAATTTCCCGGCTACGGCGCTAAAATTTGATCATGCCCAACTATGACTTATAAAAAGGACTTAATGGTCGTTGCAAATATATTTGGTTAATAAGTCCGGAGTCGAATTCGATCGGGAATTAACCTATTAAAGACAACTACTAGACTCGCACAATTCACGCAATCAATCTTTAGAAATATTTAAGTAACAATTTGGATGTTTATTAACTAAATATCATGTAATAAAAATGCAATAATTAATAACTAACTACGAGCAGGTTGTAGACATGTATTGGAACGATCTAAGGTTATGATTTTCCCTATTGTCGGAATCATTTCTACTACGTTTTCTATAAATTTGCCTAAGTCTTCTCTACCGATCATGAGCGCTCTGCGTGTTGTAATTCTCTCCCGAGTAACTACCACAATTTACTAGACATATTCTCCCGAATTACTCTAGCTGGCATTAAGTACGGCTCACTTGGATCGCACCAAGGTTTCGTTATCCCTAATCTCACCTTTATTCCCTTCGTATTGATCCCTCATATACATTATGAGTGATATTGTTCAACAACTACCTAACTATGCACTCTTTCCCGAGTAATACATACTAAATAGGCATAGTCAATTGAGGACCCTTCAATCAACCATAATAATAATGTAGTTGAACAAATAGAGAAAATACCACAACAAGTCTATATTAACGTAATACGAAAATCATCCTTCAATAGGTTCCATCAAAACCTTAGATTAGGAGTTTAGCTACTCATACTCATAGTAATAATATCCAAAATATTTTGCATATTTACATTACAAAGTAAGGATAAAGGGATGTAGAAATCGATGAGTCTAACTCTCAGCGGTTGTTCCACGAGCTATCCTTGCCTCCGGTTGCAAAAGTTCTTCAAAAGTAGCATTTTAGGTCTATTTATATGTGTAGGAAAAGGCCTAAATGCGTAGGCCAAGTTTTAGTCAAACCAGGAGACTAAATAAGCCTTCAAAGCTCGGAGTGTGTGTGCTTCAGACTCACCTCGCGAGGCTTCACGCGAGCTTGAACTCGCCCCAGGCCTGGAGTCGCCAACTTCAATGCGAGAAGCACCTCGCCTTCTACCTCGCCTCGTCAGCTCCCACGCGAGCTAAAGGGCTCGCCCAGCCTACTCTAACGCCTGCTCTATTCCTGGCTTCGCCAGCTTTCTCATCTGTAGGTTGCTTACTTCTTTCTATCTTCTTTTCAATTGTTTTCGAGCACTTTTTAGACTTTAAATATTCATTTTTCTCTATTTTCATCTCCAATTCACCTACACATAAAATAACCTCCATTACGTGCAAATAAAGTGTAGTTTATTATTAAAGCATATAAAATGCAAGGCAAATAATGATACCAAAATATGGAATTATAGTCACATCAATCCCACCGCCCCACTCTTGACCCCCTCCTCATGACCCTCCCGTTCCCCTAACTTCCGTTCCCGTAAGGCCTAACTCGCCACTGCCCCTCCTAGCCCTCCTTGCCCATCCTTTCCCGATAGTATTTTTCTAGATTATATATAAATGCTATTGGGGATATATTTTTTTGCTTACAAACCCAATATCAGAAAATTAGTAAAAAAAAACCAATTATTTTCTAGGAAGATATTTTCTTCATGCCAAACACACCCAAAGACATAAAGTTCCTGCATGCATCTTCTCCTCATAATTGATTTGAATTTAATTTAAAATTGGCCTCAACTTTGCAATTAATCCATGTGAAAGGAGAGGAAAAAATGGCAAACTTATTTGACGAGTGACAATGACTTGAAAAGACTCTCCTAATGTTGGATTAATAATTGAACCAATAGAATATTAATCAACTCGTAATATATGTGGTTCGTTCCCCAAAGGCGTCAACTTTAACATAAACATTATTATAGAATACTTCACTGCATCCTCTTCCTCTATATGAAGGTCCCTATATATAGACCTCTATATTGCTTCCCATAAACTCCCATCTCTACCAACTCTCCTTAAAAGCTCTCTTTCATCAATTTTCTCTCTTTCTTAAGTGAAGGAATAAAAATCCACAAACCAAAAAGAAGTCTGCACGTGACATATACCATAGACAGAGAGATGGATCAGAATTTGCCAGTAACAGCAAAAAAGTTCTGGAAAATAGTCCGAGTGGCTTTTTTCATGCTAAGGAAAGGCTTATCAAAGAGAAAGCTAATGTTTGATCTCAACTTATTAATGAAGCGTGGCAAAATTGCTAGCAAAGCCGCCATTCAAAACCTCATGTTCCACCATAATAATACCGACAGCCACCAATGTCCTTCCTCCACCTCATCTTCCAAAGAGTACTACGAATTCAGCTGCAGTGACAACCCTGCTTTTCACCTCCCCTTTAACCTCAACAAGCGCAATTATAAGCATAATCATCACCATGCACCTGCCATTGACGACGACGTTTTAATGGTAAACGCTGCTGTGTTGAAGGCGTTGGAGATGATTCAAAGCGAAACAGCATCACCTGCTTTGCCTGGATTTGGAAGAACTCCTACGGTGAGGCAATTAAGGGTAACTGATTCCCCGTTTCCTCTTAGAGATGGTGAAGGTAACAGTCACGTGGATGAGAAAGCTGATGAATTCATTTCAAGATTCTACAGAGATTTGAGACGAGAAGCTTCTGCTTTTGCTTAATTTCTTTTTCCAAAGATGTTGAGATCTAATTCATGCATGTAATCGTGTCCTGTGCAATAAACAAGAAGGACGTTGGATCTTACGCAGTTTCTCAGTGTTAATTGGTGGAGTAATGGAAATTTTGTCGATTCCATTCTGTCTCTATGAGATTTTTTTTAAAGTTTTCTTTTCAGGGTTTTGAGGAAATTATCAGTAGAAAATAATGCTAGTATATAAATGTGAAGGTACCGTCCCTTAATTTTCATTCATTTTTATGACATTTTCAAGGCTGAAGTTCACTATTTGGTCCAAACACTCGCAATCGACTTACAATGAAGGCTCAGTGTTATATTAGTACGTAAGTGGAAATATGTTGTTTAGTCTGTGCGTTTCTCTATTTACTTTATTACCATTTATTTACAGTAATTTATTGTAGTGGTATGAAAAGCAAATCCTTTGCTTTTTAGGTTGGCCACCTACCTGGAAACCTCCTTTGGCAGAAACATCCAAGCACATACCCTATTTTATTGATGCACTTGATTGTTTTATTAATTTGAGGGAAATTGTGCTGCTTCTAAAGTAAAGCTGTCAATACATTAGGTTTAGACCTGATTTTGAAATATTAAACTCGCCTCGTGGGATACAAAAATATAAAATAACGTCTTTAAGGAACATGAATGGTTTAGAGGAGATACATAAACACAAGAAGAGGTAGGATACCGCCTAGGCGAACCAGGAAATATAATGAACAAGACAAGAGTGATGAAAAATGCTATGAGTATGGAAGATATGGGCATGTTCAATCTGAATGCCCAGATCTTAAAAGAAAGGTTTCCAGAGGATTCAACAAGAACAAATCATTTGGAAGCTAGAGTAATGAAGACAGTTCATAAGCCGAAGAGATAGCAAATTTATGCTTCATGACACTCCTAGAAAACGACATGAACAAACTCTCAGGCTGCTGGACAGATGAAGATGCTTCAGACGACGAATGCAAAGATGATAATGAGAATTGTTTCATGGCATGAGGTGAAACAAGCGAGGTAAGATCTTATATTTGTGAAAGATGTAATGAATTGCAGGATATTCTTGACCTCTCATCAAGGAAGAGCAACGACAAATAACATTAGAATCAATTTCTTTCCAAGGATCAAATCTCTTGGGTTGGCAAATCTCTTCAGCAACGGCCTCCTACAAAGTATTTATACACATCCTTAAGCCTTAGAGAAATATACTTTGATCGAACCAAATACTCACTCTTTTTTCTACTGCAAACAAACATTGTAGCTCTACTAGATCCATTGTGTAACAAGTTAGAGAAGAAAGAGAAAAAATACTGGTGAGGCGTTGTATCAAAGAGAAACGAGTGACATAGAAACTGAGCCATTGGTGTAAACCGCACCTTTCACTGTGTACTCAAGAAAATCATTCACTGAAAGAGAACTCTCTTGCAACCCAAGGGGACTAGACTTGGATTCACTTTGAATCCGAACCACTATAAAAATTTCAGTGTCTTTAATTCCTGCATTTTACTTCTGCATGTTAATTCTGCTCTTCTTATTATCTCGCTATTACATCTAGTCGACTAATTAAAAAACTAGTCAACTTATAACGATTAAAATATAAAAATAAACAATTCACTCCCCCTCTTGAACTTTCAATTAATGGGTGTATCTTCCTCCTTATTTACTCAAATGCCATTTATTGTTAGTTATATCTCTATTAATGTTTATGCTTTAAGAATATTTTGCACTCATTGTCATCAACCATTCACGGGATCTATCCCATTTACTTTACGTTTTCAAGAATAGTGTCTAGAGTTATTATCCTTAACTAGATTTAATGTCACGACCCAAATTCCCTATGTCGGGTATCATGATGACACCTAGTCTTAGGGACTAGGTAAGCCTAACATTAACTAAATTAATAACAATATTTAAACTAACATATGACAATTTTGAAATAGAAATCTCTACACAATTTTATCATCCCAAAATCGGTAGTACAAGTCATAAGCTCTACTAAGTTTTCTAGATAAATCTCTAAATACAAATGTTTCGAAATAAGGATAAACAGTGTAAATACAACATTATTAGGTGACTCCGAAGCCTACGAAGACAGCAGCAGATTTACCTTAAGTCTCCACAGCAAAGTCTGTACAACTAGCTAATGACCGACTGCTTCCGAAATACCTGGATCTGCACAAAAAAATATGCAGAAGTGTATTATGAGTACACCACAACGGTACCCAGCAAGTATCAAGACTAACCTCCGTGGATTAGTGACGAAGAACCGTCAAGACACCTACTGGACTAAATAACCTGAACGAGTATAAGTGTAGAACTAACATAATACGATATCTCTATAAAGCTATGAATAATGACAACGATAATATGGTACTTGCAATAAGAAATAGAAACAACAATCAGCAGCGGAACACAACAAGTAATAACGCAGTTGAGTAAGCTGAACACACTCTAAATCCGGTGAACATAATTAAAAGAAGGGCAGGTAACAACTAGATGAAAATAATCACTTTCACATCAGGTTTTATCCAATAATCTACACGAGGTACCGAACCTCAAAATATTCATAATTCACGGGTCCCAATTTGAGAACCTTAAACACTTGGAATCTTGTGCCTTCATTTCAACTAGTAACCGCACGGACGACACACGTGCCAATAGAACCATTCTCAATTAGAAGACAAGTAGACAGGGTGTATACAAATCTCAACAATATCAGGATCCATCTTCTTAAACTGATAGGAGTGATTAACTACGTGTATGCTTGTGCCAGTGTTTTAACACAGTTCAGGCAACTAGCAAGTGTAGAGAAAATGAACACCACGTAAGAATGTTCCCCATGAATTTTCACTAGACAAAAACTCACACAGGTAGGTAAGGCGCTACACAAATATCAACAACAAGAATGCCCCCAGGCCATCAAAAGTCATTACATATCAATCCCTTACATAGCCACCTTGTCTCGCCACGTGCGCAATAATAAAGTGAATGTCCGCCTTGTCTCGCCTCACATGGCATGATAATATTCGCACCTTGTCTCGCCACATGCGCAACCCACATATATAGCGCGCCTTGTCATGACGCATGTGCACATATCAATAGTAACAATAACACTGCAGAAACCTCGTGCAATACAATAACACTCGCACGGCAGAGACCTCGTGCATCACAACAACAACCGCATGGAAGAAACCTCGTGCTACACAATACTAAGTACAACAACAACAATGACAATAACACAAAAGTACGGCAAGTAACTCAACTCAAGAACTTTCGTATCACAAAGAAACGGTAGAACGAGTTCACAAAGAATAAACACAATAGAGAATGCTAGTCACAATAAGAATAGCTCAACAAGGGAGAAATAATATGTAACAACGATCCCACAAAGTAGAATTCAAACACAAGGGAGATAACACGAGCCAATAATTCCAAATAAGGATAAGTCAACTAAGATATAGGATAGCTAAGCTTTTTACTGGGTTGAGCAATTATGAAAGAGATATGACAAATCCAATTAAGGGTAAGCAACAGAAAGATAACCATAACGTCAATTAAGGATGAACAATTACAGAAAAAATAATTATAATTTCAATTAGGAGAAATGATTAGGGAGGGATAGCATGGCAATAAAAAAGGTAACAACTTCGTTCAAGGCACATAAGAGTCAAACATGCAATATGGGTGGATCATGAAGCAATTAATTCCAACTCAAAACACATTGAGGTGAAACTAGTAAATATGGAACTCAATCATATAAAAACAACTTCATATCTAGTGAACATAAGGACCTAAGAACCCTAAAAGGTCGACTTTCCAAAAATAAGCCCGGGCACTTACTCGTCACCTCACGTACACGGACTTTACATGATACAATTACCATAAAAGACTCAAATCCTAAGGGGTAATTCCCCCACACGAGGTTAGGCAAGATACTTACCTCGAAGAAGATGGACCGACACTCTAAAATGAATATCTCGAGTGAAATGACCTCCAGACGGCTCAAATCTAGCCAAAATAACGTCAAAGCATAAATAAAACTCATAAGACACTATTCCGGATAATAAAGCTTCAATATTTATCAAAAACTAAAAAGCAACCCAAAAGTCGACCCCCGAATTCGCACCTCAGAACCCGACAAATTTTATGAAGTACGAACACTCATCCCGATACGAGTCCAACCGTACTAAACTTATCGAATTTCGATACCATTTCGTTCCTCAAATCATCATTTTTTACATTTTGAAAGTTTTCTTCAAAATTTCCATTTTTCCTCAAATCAAAACACTAGTTTAATGATAAAAATAAAGATAGAATTATGGAATATAATAAATTCTAGATGAAGAATACTTACCCAATTGATTTTCTTGAAACCCCCACAAATAATCGCTCAAAACCGAACTCTAGAACTCCAAAAATGTTAAACATGGACCCTCGGAATAGAGTACTATGTATTCTGCCTAGTGATTACTGCATCGCGTTCGCGGTACATCACTCGTTATCGCGAAGAAGAAAAATGAAGGCTGACCGAAATGTGCTACGCGAACGAGACGGCATGCTCATGAACGCGGTGAACAAGAACCCAGACTCTACGCGAACGCGAACCTATGAATGCGAACGCGAAGGCAATGATCTTCCAACCTTCGCGAACGCGAGCCTCCCTTCGTGAACGCGAGCCTCCCTTCGTGAACGCGAAGGTCAATTGATGCCTGCCTCCAATAACACTATGCGAACGCGATGAAGAACACCAGACACCAGCAGATCAACAGTCCAAAAATATAAGGAAATGACTCGTAGCCCATCTGAAACACATCCGAGGCCTCCAGGACCTCGTGTAAACACACCAACAAGTTCCGTAACCTAACACGAACTCGCTCGAGGTCTTAATCACATCAAACAACGTTGAAACTACGAATCACACCATGAATCGAACTCATGAACTTTCAAATCTTCCAACTTCTAAAACTCGCGCTAAAACCTATAATATCAACCCGGAATGACGTCAAAATTTGCAAGAAAGTCCCAAATGACATAACGGAGAGTCTCGGAATCGCATTCCATTCCGACCCCGATATCACCAAAATCAACTCTTGGTCAAACATTTCTATCTTCCAAACTTCAAATTTTCCAACTTTCGCCAAAATGCTTCAAATTACCCTACGGACCTCCAAATTCAAATCCGGACGCGCGCCTAAGTCCAAAATCACCATGCAAAGCTTCTCAAGACTTTATGCCGCCGAAAGGGGTTTTAATTCTCAAAACGACCGGCTGAGTTGCTATATTTAACCCCTTGTTATATAAATTTAATAGTTTAATCGAGGATTATATTTTTTGGTCAAACAGAGGTGGGGGCTATAGAGGGTACAGCCCTCCCCAAAAGTTGTGCTCAATGATAGAGGAAGGAGTTTATACAGTAAGTTAAACAAAACAGATAAAAAGAGAAAAAACAACAAACAATCTATTTTAAAAAATGCACATTTAGTTGAGTAGTGGATATTATTACATGCTCCCTAATCCATTTTGTGGTTCAACAATAATTGACTTGGATGAAGGCCAGATGTTATATTCAGATGAGTTCAAATTGAAAGGTCTCAAGCTTTTAGATTAATTAGTATCTTCACGTTACTGAGTTGCAGTACTGTTGGATAAGTGAAGTTCCTTTAACTAAAAGGGAGAATGAATGATATTGTTTCAGCTTTACTCATTTTAATATATCAAGCTTTGCTTCAGTCGTTATATTTCCTAGCTAAGAAACTGCGAAATTCTATATCTTATCTAAAAGTTGAAAGAAAACATTTTAATTTAAGAAAATAGAAAGAAAAAAAAAGGGAAAACATACACTTCTTGGTTTCTTTCAGATTGTGCCAATTAAATTTAAAAAATCGCATGGTACATGGTCACGTTTATTAATGGCCCTTGTATTGATTTTCTCTTCCTAGCTAAGAAACTGTGTGAAATTCAAGTATGCCAAAGTTTAGACTTTGAGACTTGTGCAGAAACACAATTTGAATATATGGGGAAGAGATTAGAGGCTATAGCCTAATTTCCCGTGTGAGCAAAGGCCTAGTCACAAATAGCGAAAAAAAGGTTATAGTATGCATATAGAAAATTATGTTATGCACATATAAGTCAAAAACAATAAAAATTTGTATGTATATTAAATCTTAAATAACTTAAGCAGAATTCCTGATTTCGCCAAGGCTTATGATTGACCACTTTATTTCGAATGGGACGGTAACATTGGGTTAGTGTTAGGCATGAAAAAGATGAATGGTAATCTCAACAGAAAGCCTCCTTTTCTTATGCACCTTAGCTTCCCTACCTTCAGCAGCCTTCTAAAGCTATTGTAGCTTTTATTTATGGCGTACATAATTAAAGCAATTATTATTATAGCTTTAGAACTACTGTGAGGAAGACAAAGTCAATAATGCACGTATCCTGGCAAGAAATAGGTAAAACAAAACGTCTCAACCTATATCAATTAATCCGTTATAATTGATTCATCGACTTATAACCTAGTGATGAACGAATGTAATTCATTAACTCTGTTA